>SNQJ01S0052320.1:45812-65435 GCA_010110895.2 Picea sitchensis | reverse complement strand
TGTATTATATTAAATGAAAGTAGAAGATACAACCGGATCGCCTTGATGTTGCAAGCTTCCTTCCAGTGACCCTTGGTTCAAACACACGCACTTGCTCTACATTTGCATGAAGAAGATCCAATACAACTTGATAGACCAAATAGCGTCTTCAAGCTTCTATCCAAGCAGAGTTCTTCACACAATTCTTTCACCAATTCTTCATTCAATATTGCTTAACCTTTTCCATGAGAAACCTTTCAATATATAGGAGAAGGAGAGATGGTTAAATGGATGAGGATGATCCCACTAAATCTGAGAAGTCAGTAAGATGCCAACCATGCAAATGCCAACTCATTTTCTAGAAGATTCCCTTCTAGAACCTTCGTGACTTCTTCTCTTTTCTAAGCTTTGAAATAGGTCCGCACCCTACCTATAGAGAAGAATGTGAACAGTTTGCACCCTAAGTTTGGGTTGCCTACAAGAATGAATAATTTTCGCACCCTATAATATAGGCAGCCTGTGAACTCATCTTAAAAATGTGTTGTTTGAATGAAGATAGTAGTCACTCTTCTTAGGCAAAAAATCCTTGTGGGAGCATGAATACATCACTTATAGAGACATCACTAGAGTGACCAAAATCATGTGTAACAGAATGCCCCCAAAAGTATGAGGTTGGAACTTGTGACAGCCAAAATACTTTGTAAAATGTGTGTGTGTGTGTTAGAAACAAGGAGCGCACCTAATCAGAAACCTCTAAACAACTAAGCATGTGCAGAATATAATACCAGTTCTGAGGTAGGCATTCCCATGCTCATATCACAAATGAATGGAATCATAAACGTAGGTCATGGACAACAATCATACACCATGGATCCATGCCATCAAAATGCTACATAGCCACCAGGAATACACTGTGGATCTATGCAAGAAGACTTCAATTAAGATGGCATAGCCACATGACATACAAAGTGGATCTATGTGCTGATACAAATCATACATACTCCATCGTAGCCTAGATCAAAAAGATGAGACCTAGGGTCTTCAATTCGTCACCTGAAAGTATGAATCTAGCCATGCGATTACATGTGTTGAAGTCGAACATGATAGAAACCACTTGATTATCAGTCATTGATGAAAATCGTTAACAAGTGCGAGGGAAATCACCATTGATGTCAATGACTCCCAAGGTACCAAAGTACAATCCAAATGAATGTGAATGCATGAGCTGAAGTCAAGCACTCAGCGGAATCTCTCGATCATGGATCAATGATGTGAAACCCCTATCGAAAGCAAAGAGACCTGCCATTAAGGCATGCAGGTTCCAAGGTACTAAATGATTTCTAACTCTCATTTTCGGATAATGAGTTGGAGTCGATGGAACAAGACTCATCACAGGAGGGCCTTGATGTATCCCCCATCAATGACATGAAATAAGTAACAGATTTTGAGGATGAAACAAAGTACGAATACGGGTCGAAACGGACACAGCAAAGGCCGACATAGTAAGAATGGACAACTGCAGATGGCCGACTCAATAGAGGGCTCGTGTGAACTTCCCTTGAACATATGAATGACACAACCAAGGAATTGGAACCACTGACTCAAAGACAACCCAAGATAAGACCTTCTAGAAATTCGAACAAGAGACAAATGGATTTCACAACTCGAATTCAAATAACGAATAGGGGGTGTCATGTTCAAGAGCGACGCTTACTACCACTAATATGAATACAAAAACACATCCCTTTCCCAAAATTTCCCCCACCATTTCTGGCGAGTACCTCTTTATTTTTACACAAGCTTGAGGAGGATAACATATTCTTGTTTATGTAAGCTCATCCTTGGGATGAGTCCCTCGGAGTATATTTAATGAACCCTAGGAAGGAGTGGTTTGGTCCCATTGCAGGTCTTTCGATGTTTGTTTAATGAGTCCAAAGATAGAAAACTAGGGGGTTTTTCATGTTTTGAGAGTCTAAAAAACACTTAAAGAGAACTCTCCCAGTTCCTTTTTCATAAAAGAGTTCAACGAGACTAAAAAAGTCATAAACTATTGCCCGTCGAACATTTTCTTCAAATACTTTAACAAGCGTGAAAAGAACAAGATCGCTCGGAAATCTTTTCATTTTTATGGAGCGTGAAAAGATCTTAAAAGATACTCCTTTACATTTGTCGTTTTTGTGTTACCATGACGAGTACGAAAAGACGAGAAAAAATATACTTGGTTACGTTCTCATATATTTTCGAGTGCGAGAACGAATGAAGAATGAGCTCGAGGGTTTTTCTAAAAAACCCTAAAAAAGCAGTCGTATATGCGACAAAAGAAAAATCACCCATACCCCCTCGTTCAGACTTCAAAGTTGCAATATCTGCAAAAAATCACACTCACAAGACTATTAGGGTATTAGGTTTTATAGACAAAGTAATAAAAATAATAAAAAATCAACAAAAATAGTAAAAAGTCAATAAATATGGGTAAAAAGGGATTTTTACCATTTCATTGTGATTTTGCCAAAAACTTGTCCAACATACCTCATTTTCCCCCAAATTTATTTTCTCGATTGCAGGAGACACAAGTGATCATTTGACGAACTGTTTCAGCCAACAAGGTAATCTCTTGATCCTCTAACTTTTCCATGGTTTATTTTTTGTTTTTATTGGCAATTTTTTGGGTTTTGAGTCCATTTTAGGGTCGGAACATGCACCCAAGAATTCTCGCAGGTGGGCCATGTGGGACCTGCGAGAATCTAGGATTCTCGTAGGTGGCCTTTAGGGCACCTAAGAGAATCTTTCACTGTGCAAAAGGCTCACCTGTGGGGGCCGAAAAATGGATTTTGAAGTAAGGTTTTTCTGAATAAAAATTATGCAAGAGTTTAAAAGAAGTTGTTGACTTCCCTCTCATGGCTCTTTTGTAGGTGTTTGACCATCACAATGTTGGAATGGAGAGAAAGGGAACATGAGGAGGATGATTCCATTGTCGGGAATGACCCAGGTACAGTCGTTGCCCTCCGAGACTATGGGCTCTTGAAATTCTTCAAGATTCCGGGCATGAGAGCCCAGCTCATGTTGTTGGAATACCTGGTCCAAATGTGGGACATGGACCAATAGTGATTTCACGTGGGAGTCCATATGTTGACACTATATATCGAGGATATCTATTTTCTAATGGTGTTGTCATGGCATGGATACCATGCTACTTTGACTGGAAGTAGAGGCGATAGACTCCCTATGAGCGAGTATTGTCGCCAGTATTATGTTCCTGAGGCAGAGAGAAGCAAGGGTAAGGTTGCAATTTCGGGGGTCCAAGATCTAACCCTGCAGACCATCTTGTTTACTATTGAACGCATGGTTGGGAGTGCATCTCCACACATGGATCTCCAGATCTATTTCCAATACACCATAGAGTGCACAGAGCCTCGAGTCTTCAACTGGTTGGATGCAGTTCTCCACAGTATGAAGAGACAATTGACGAAGTGCAAAAAGGGTGACTTGAAGCAGTTTGGGTATGGATCAATTTTGGTTTCATTCTTCCTCGAGAGGGTCTCACTGTTACGATTATAGGTTGATTGGGGTTTATTGGCCCCACAAGATCCGAGGATGTTGATGTGGTGCAACCTGATGGCTCGACACATAGCAGGGCCTATAATCAAGTATAATGATTCATTTTTTTACTAGTTGAGGCCCCAAATGTTGATGATCGACGACTACACATATGTTGGTTTGGATTTTTGAGGGGATCCAGATTTGGCCCTGCCTAAGGATGCTCAGTGGGGTGACTTAGGTAAGAAGTACACATTTTGTTCTTTTTAAATGTTTTTGCAAATTTTATCATATGAAATGTTTTTATGTTTATCCAAGAACTAATCAAAAAAAATATTTTTGATGACACAGATGTGGGGCCATATCGACCTCCAGGAACATATCTTATTCAATGGCGAGGAGAAGCGGCTCCAGTGGCAATATGGGATGCCGAAGACTACGAGGCAGTGGAACAAAACTTGGAGGGGTTGACCGTGGATGTCCCGGATATTGCTATTGGGGAGATTCTGAGACGTTACCAACACCATACTATGGGCGTGTCCAAGTCTCTCAGTTGACTGCTTTGTACGGTAGCCCAAGCAGTTGTGTGTTATCATGAGCATCATCCATGAAGCTATTTTGTAGAGGCTATGGGCTTCGTATTTTGAGATTTTGATCCTTTGACATAAACTTTTTGTAAAAAAAAATTGATCGTTATATACATATATACGGCTTCTACCGACTTATTTTGTGTTGTGTTATACATGTGATGTGTGATTGGTTTATAAATGTCCCAAATGTCTATCTAACACATAGTTATCTAATTCATCAGTCAATGTATTTAGACATCTAGGAATGTGTTGATACTTGATATAATCAAAATAATGCTTCAAGAGGTGAATTCGTAAATATACCCATAATAAAGTAGGAATTCAGATAGCATAGATGTTACTTAACTGTAGTACTACTAGTTGTGAATCGAGTCGTATAACTAGGTGGCATATATCAAGCAAAATAGCATCAATCAACAATTTGATGACGGTGATATATTCTGCAATATTATTGGTCGAACGACTGAGGCACAGACCTCGTAGATTGATAAGTTCGTTTGTAGGGGCACAAATTGCCTATGCAACCGAAGCAAGGTTCTGAGTACTACGGCTAGCACCATCGGCGAAGCCAATGTGGGGTGGCGAAGACTCCGACATCTGGAAACCAAGAACAATGCAAGATAAGCATTCGAGGGTAGAGACCAAATAATGAAAAAATCATACTAAAGTAACAAAAAGTATGATACAATAAAATACAAGCACTCATGCACAGGTGGTCTTAAGCATAGTACCTCTTTAAGTACAACCCATTTCTAGGTTCACTCAAAGAGATACCAATGTAGTCCACTAACTCATCGGCTCCTTTCTCCAAAACTCATCTGAGGATATAAGGACCTCGCCACATAGCTTCAAATTTTTCGGCTCCTAGCATATCCCGATATTGTTCGTAAAGGAGAACCAAATCACCTTCGGAGAAAACGTGTGGCTTGACATGTTTGTTGTATTGGGCTTTGATGCGTTTCTTCTGGGATTCTATAACTAGGGTGGCGTCGTGATGGGTTTCGTCTAATTGCATGAGATACAACAGATGTTCTTCTTTGGCATAAGTGTTTGGGAGAAGTTTGAAGGCTAGTTTTAGGGAGGGTATCTCACATTCAATCGGTAAGATGGCTTCTAGACCATAGACTAACTAGAATGGTGTAAACCCAGTAGTAGACTTAACAGATGTCCGATAAGCCCACAATGATGAAAAAAACATCATCTGCCAACTTGTTTTGTGAATCCCTATCATTCGTCGAAGAATGGTAATGAGGATTTTGTTTATTGCTTCAACTTGGCCACTGGCTTGTGGGTAATAGGGTGTTGATTTATCATGGTGAAGACCCAACTTTTCAGTGAGTTCGGACATCATGAAGTTTCTAAAGTGGCTACCGTGGTCAGTAACGATAGCTTGAGGAACACCAAACCGAGCAATGATGTGATTGAATATGAATAATGTTGCAGTCCTTCCGTTATTGTCAAATGTTGGCATCGCCTTGACCCATTTCATAAAACAATCTACAGCTACAATAATGTATCCATGCCCCCTGGTCGAGTGAGGGTGGCATGTCATGAAATCGATACCCCATTTCACGAAAAGACCAATGGAGACCACATGGTGTAGAGGAGCAGGTTGTGATTGTATTTTATTGTTGTAGGTTTGGCAAGCGTGGAATTTTTGGACAGTAATTATATAATCGTTGAATAAAGAAGGCCAAAAATACCCTGCTCATAAGATCTTCTAGGCAGTAGCATACCCAGACATGTGACCACCATAGGCTCTAGAATGGCAGTCATTTAGGGATTTCTTGGCTTCGTCAAATGTGAGGCAATGTCAAAAAATGGAGTCAATCCCACGACGATAAAGAGTATCACCGGGGATAATATACGGATGGGCTTGTTAGTGTATTTGACGATGGTCAGTACTAGACAAATTGGGCCGGAAAGTCTGGGTCTAGAGATATATGATGATATCTCCATACCAGAGGTCATCAGAACTAATCAATAAAAGGGATTCATCAGGTAATGAATCTGTTGCTACAGTTTTCGTCTCAGAGCAGGGAAGGTCGCATATCAACTTGGAAAACACCAAGGATTTCTTGGGCTTAGCGCGTTTGAATTATAAGTTAAACTCCTAGAGTATTATGATCCATTTAGAGTATTTTCCCCCTAGCAATTGTTGTGTAAGAATGTGCTACATAGGGTTGTAGATAGAAATTACTGTAGTCTTGCAAGAAAGGATATAGTGTCAGAAATGTTGAACAGCTTGGACAGATGCCAAGGCCAATTTTTCAACATGTAAATACTTGGTTTCGATAGTCGTGAGACTCCGACTCAAGTAATAGATGACATGTTCATCATGGGAATCATCCTTCTGGACGAGAACCATTGCGATGGTATAGTCCGAGGCTACGAGGTAAAGGAAATAATCTCGACTGTAATCAAGTGGGAAGAGTAGTGGTACATGTCAAAGACAGTTTCAAAGCTTCAAAAGATTTGTTGGCATTGGTATCCCATATGAACTTAGAACCTTTCTTGAGCAGTCGCATAAATCCAAGAGTTAGCTCAACATAGTTTGGGATGAAACGGCGAAGAAAGTTTGCCTTCCCTTGCAAACTTTGTAACTAGCAAAGAGAGGAAGGAGAAGGGAGATTGAGAATTGCCTCGACCTTCAAAGGATCTACCTTGATCCCTTGACATGAAGCAATAAAGCCCAGAAGTCGACCGAATTCTATGCAAAAAACACATTTGTGGGGATTCAAGCATATCTGGCAAAACTAACATTGAAGGAAAATGGTGCGAAGGTGTATTGGATGATCTACATGATGCATGGAATGAGTGGGTAAGTCATCGAGATATGGCTGCACGATGTGCTTTATATCATGAAAGGCGTAAGACATAGCATGTTGAAAAGTTGCACTGGCATTCTTTAGACCAAATGGAAGTTTTCGGTAGGCAAAAGTTCCCGAAGGACAAATAAAAGTGATCTTGTGTTGGTCCATGGGTATGATATTTAATTGCTTATATCCGGAGAAACCATCCATCAGAGAGAAGATTTCACTTCTGGCACAATCGTTGACGATCTAGTCAACGAAGGGGGTAGGAAAGTTGTCTTTAGGAGAAGCTTTTTTAATGTATCTATAATCAACGCACACACGGATTGTGCCTTATTTCTTGTCAATCGAAACAAGATTGGAAACCCAGTCAGTTAGAGCCACAGGGAAAATAAAGCCATCTTTGAGAAGTTTCTCAACTTCAAGCTTGATAGTGGATGCTTTACGTGGGTGAACCAGATGAAGTCACTGTCGGACGGGTTTAACGCCTGGGTATGTCTTAATCTCATGTACCATAATGTCGGGGTCAATCCCTGACATTTCTTCATAGCTCCATGCGAAGATGTCACGAAATTATTGGAAAAGAGACTTGTAGGTGACAACTTTGTCATGGGAACACGAAGCTCCGATATGCACATTTTCAACAACTCCAGGTTTTATGGATATGTCGAGGGGGATGGTGGGTGAGATATTACTTAAGTTCCATTGGTAGAACATATCGTGTGTAGACTTGGGAATGATAGAAATGATGACAATGGTCGATGGGGTTAAGAGTTGCTGGTAACCCTCGATGGTGCATTGTTCCAGGAAGAGGATGGAATGATGATGTCCATTGTCCCAAGGGGTGTCTTCCACGTACATAACAAACATAATCATCTCGTCTGTAGGAAAAATGACACGGAATGGATCTAGAGATAAATCACCAAGAGAGGGGGTTGTCGATTGAATGGCTTGATAAGCGTATTCAACTGGACTCAAAGGCATTTCGTCGCCATAACAAAGATGATCGTCGGGGTTGGGTACCATCCACTGGTTGTAAGACACATGGGTTTTGTGAACAGAGGTGGATATCATGTTGATCGAGGAAAAAAATGGGTGTGGAACATCGAGTGGTGGGATGGGGAAAGTACCCATCAAAGAGGAATCTTTAAGAAGACCCACACTGACGTTCTCATATCTAGGGGGGTTTGCAATGAAAGGTACATTTTCGGTACGTGCATCAGAGTGAAAGAAGGATAATTGGTCTACAGTAACTACTTTTCCTTGATGTGGGAAATGCATGAAAGGAAAAAGAGTGGACACAATTGCATGCATGGAATCGATCTAGCTACGGCCAAGTAGAAGGTTGTAATCGAGGGGAGCATCGAAGACCTCCACTTTGACATTGACCATTTTGTCTTCTAACATAATAGGCAATGAAGGGAGGACACCATAAGGCTTAAAACCAGAGCCATTGAAGGCTTTGAGCGTGTTGTGGGATTCAGTCAAAGGATGAGAGCCAATGGCTTTCCAGCAGGTAATAGACATGACACACGTCGAGACACCCTCATTAATAACTGTTCTACAAATGTTTTTGTCAAAGACAATAACTTGTATTTGGAATGCAAGTTGAGGGGGTAACCTTGGAATGTGATATTCCAAGTCAAAAATTATTAAATTTGTATCTGTAGGGTCGATTCCACCAATAGCTTTCAACAATGCCTTCCGTTGTATAGGACAACTTTGAAGGACTTCGAGGGATGACATCGCAGATGGTGCTTGGGCCAAATATTCAACAATATTGTAGTTCTAGGCAGCACGTACAAGAGGATTTAAATTCGATTTTCAAACAACACCCTTTGGAGGAGGGTGAAGGACTGTATCTAGGCTCGATCGTTCGAGATGAAGAGGACCGTTGGTAGGTGGAGTCGTGGGAGATGGTTTGACCAACGAAGGAGGTATTGCATCAACCTTCTCTTTGGAGGAAGAATAATCTTTGGCTCGAGTGGTAAGTGTGATGTCATTCTTTTTTGAATCACCTATACACATTAAGACATAGGATGTATTGGAGGGGGAAGGTTGGTCACGAATGACCAATTGGGCCTATTGTTGAGAGGGAAAGGGTTGTGATAATATGGCCGGAGTGGGGGGTTTCATGGTCCCTTGAAGGAACTTAGTAACCTCGGCCCGTCATGGACAATCCTTAGTGTAGTGATCATCACCACAGATAAGACAAGGGTATCGGGGTTTGCACTTATCCCTATCGTCAACAGGTGGTGTTTTGATTTTCTTAGATTGTGGATTATTTTTATCCTCTTTGTTCTTACCCTTTCCTTTTTTGGATTTATTTTTTTCTGTGGGGGTAGATTGAACAGAGTTTACCTCAGAAGTCTTGACGATAGGAGGGGTAGGAGATGGAGCATTTTGAACATTAGAAGAAATGGGTTTGGGGTTGTTTCTAGAGGTTTGGATGGAATGAGGTTGGGAAAGGAAAGTTACAATCACACCGTCAACTACATGAGAAGCAACAGGAGTAGTTGAAGTAGCGGAAGTAGAAGGACGAGGCTCAGGGAGTAAGTCGTAAAGAGTACCCATTTGTGAGTAAATGAGGTTGAGGTATTGACCATGACTAATTGCCTGTTCTTCTGTGACAACTCCACCCATGGTGATGTCATGAATGATGTCATTCGCAAATGATTTTGTGAACCACTCTGCCAGCAACTGATCGGGAAGTTCGAGTTCGATGAGACATCATCTTCATTGCCACTCATGAATGTGATTAGAGATATGAGCGGCTTTGGTTTGTTTGAAAGTACTCAAAATCTTGGTTCTTGTTTCATAGTGGATCGGTAACTGGTAGTGGGTGAGAAAAGCCATAGCGAGGGTGTTGAAGTCAGTGAAGAAGCCTCGTGGTAATTCTATATACCACTTTGTGGCAGAACCTATGAGGGTTCGCTGAAAAAGGCATAAATGAATAGAGGCATCCATCAAGGAGTTCTATGAGCACCAAAGGTGAAAATTCATTACATGATTGTTTGGGTCCTCTCCCTGTTTACCATCGAATTTAGGGATGTCAGATGGTAGTTTGGTCGGTATGGCGGGCCATTGAGGAGAGTGATGGATCAGATCATTTAAAATCCTTGAAATATTAGGGAGGTCCAGGGTGGCTAAGAAGGGTAACTGTCTATTCACATGTGGGTACTGGTGACTTTGGGGAGGGAGTCCCATCAGTAGACCAGTGGGACCATAAGCAGTTTGCATATAATGTGAATATCTGGGCAGGTTCGGTTGTTGGTGTGGAGGCAAGTAATTCATAGGGTTATACCCTTGAACAGGGGCGTGGGGTTGAGCATTTGAGCCCCAAATAGGATTAGACATGCCTGGATATGGTTGGCCTGTACTAGGGGGTATGACAGAGATATCTTGAGGCAGTTGTCCCCCAGTCGAGTGAGGATTATGTTGAATAAGGTAATTCAAATAATGGGCCAAGGATGGAGATATGTTTTGTCCATAGGGTGTGGTCAGTGGGGGTTTCCCTCCAATCAGGGGTTGCGTCCCAATTAGGATTTGTCCTATAAAAGGGGAGTAGGTTTGGCCTCCTTGGTGAAATTGTCCACCAACAAGAATCTGGTAATTAGGTGTGAAAGACAGGATGGTGCCACTAGGGTCAGTGCCTCTGATAGAGGATGGAAGAGGTCCTCTAGAAGGGGGTCGAGGAAGTGTCGGAATAAAAATGAGAATGAGATGGTGCCCAGAAGAAGTGGAAATGCTAGGAGTCCTGGATGAGATTTGTGTAGGAGTGGGAATAGAAGCATTCAACGCATGATATCCGGGCAGAAGGGTTGGGGTGAATCCGGGCAAAAGCGGCATGCCAATGGGGGCTTGGATAGCCATTGTAATCCTGGTGTGAGGACTTGTAGTATCTGGGACAATTGTGTAATGGACCATTTGTAGAGGGATAGTCAAGATGTGGTTAGCTGGCGGAGCGTATTTACCAGGAAAATAATAGGCATTAGTAAAAGGTACTGCATCTGGATCAGATGTTTCAGACAGCTCAAGTGCGATAGTGATATCAATGCCTGCTCCTGAGCCAAAGAGATCCTGTCTAAAAATGTCAGTAGTCCAAAAAGGATCTTGACCCTCAGGTCCTATGAAAGGTCCGGTTGGTGATCCAGAAGACTGAACAACTATATCTCTGGAAGAATTCACTCGCATAATATGTCTCTTGGAGTCAGGAGGAAGTTGAAAGTCCTCTCGAGAATTGGTAATTCGGAACCGTTCTAAAGAGTTAGTTATTTCCACTAGTGGAGTGGCAACGTCTTGGACTTCACTCTCTTGAGAAGAGCCCTCCGGTGAGTTGGTAGGAAAGGGTTGAGAACCTTCCAGATCTTCTAGGGGTAGTCCTTACATTCTATGTGAATGGCATGGCGGGTCAATTGTGATCAAGTTGGAACTTTACAAAAGAAATTCTATGGCCAACTTGGGTAAACAAACAACATGCGTTAATAAAATCTAGGAAGCAAAACCAAGCAAACAAGACCTTCTAATTATGAAGTTACTAGTTGGTGATGAAATCCAACATCGCAATGACGAGACAAGAAGGAGTTGGGCCAGGGTGGAAAAGTTACGTTGACGACCTGCTTAATGGACTTACACCCTGGTGCAATCTCCCACACACAATCATGGGTATACCTTCCAAGCATCCCGAGTGAGTCTGGACAACATCGATTCTAGGTACTATGAATACTTACCCCTTCACAGTCACCTTGTGTAAGACCCTAAGAAGATAGGCTACTAAGGTTACCACCAACAACAATAATGCCTGGGGGAACAGTTGATAGTCTGATCCACACACAAGGGCAGGGTCTCTAGCCTAAAATTAGCTTGAGAGGCTTCCACTCATCATTGTGGGTATACCTTCAAGTGACCCCCGTAATACGTGTAATCTCTACACCGATATTAACAAAGAAGGGTGAGTAACTTTGTCAATCTCAATGTGACCTCAGGTTTGACCCTTGTGTGAGAAGGGATTCCCATAACAAAATGCTGCAAATGGAATTTGACACTCCTTATCACAATATACTATTATGTGTATTTTTCTTTGGAGAGTGTGTCTCACTGCCTATTCCAAAGCTCTAGCCTAGCTAATGTTGGTGTAAAAGAGCCCTAGAAAAAGTTACTAGTTGAATTTTAAAATTGCACAATATTATTTAAGGCTGATGTTACTCAAAAGGAGATGGAAATGAAATCGATGTTGTGTGAGACTCTGACCCAACAATGCATAAATAGGAATGAATGATACAAATTTTGTTCGATGAATCCTATTTATAGGAGAGCAAAAAGAGTTTTCTGGAACAATGTGAACTACGATGTATGATCTTCTCTGAAATGTAATATCAAACAACCATGAACAATGAAAATTCCCTATTCATTCTCTTTCAATACTTGAATGCCAATATTTTCGAATAAAAAGTTGCTTAAAAAAAAGAAAATGTCTTTAATTTTTAATAGAAACCAAGCAACACGGATGGAACTAAGAAAAAGTAAGCCACCAACGAAAAAGAAATACACAACAAACACCCAAATCAATCTTTCAATGAAGAAAAAAATAACAAACTGACAAGACCAGTCTCTTCAAATGCATATGGGTAACAATTTTCCAAGTAATAAGCAATTGAAAAGGACAATTAATCTCAACTTTTAATCTAATCAAAGGCTCCCAACCAAACAAGCACTTAGATTTCAGAATCGAAGATTATACCCTTGTTAAGAAAAGGGCAAGAGGTAAAAATTGAGAAAAAATGAACAAGAAGAGTTTTCGATTTCCGAAAACTAATCATTTGTGATATTTGAAGTCAAGAAACATTCAATCACTAGCCAGATAGGTTCTTTCCAGACACACCAACCAATCTGGGCATCTGAAGACACAAAAGACTTAAGCCAAAAATTTTACAAGTGAGTTCGTAGTCTGACAGTGGGGTACAGTGCGAGAATTAAGGATTCTCATAGGCTAGACATAGGAAGGGTGTGAGAAGTTCGCATTGAACTGAAAACTAGGGTGCGAACCTCAGTTAGTCTCACAGGCTACAAAAAGGTGCAGTGCGAGGAGGTTTGTAGTCAAGCAAATTTTGGAAAAATGACAAGACTTTTGAGGGAAATTCTGGATCCAGGGAGTATTTGAGGGTCTCCTCAAGACTCAGAGATTGATTGGGAATGAAAAAAGGGTAGGTCAAGAGAAAATGGCCAAGAAAAAACCACCAAAATGGGTTGTATCCCTAGTGGAGTCGCCAATTTTGTTATCGGATAAATCGGTAGGTGCAGACACTAACAGATCTCACTAGATCCACCTGGATCTAGAAAAAAATAGGACAGGACATGACTCTTTCCCTAATTTGTGGTCATTGAATCTACTACTAAGAAGGGATGAGTGACATACCTTTATATCGCTTTCTTTGGTCTTTGTCGTTCTCGCTTCACTTCAGTGCTCTTGTGAAATCAGCTCCAAGACAACAAAAACCAACCGAAGTGAAGATAGCAAAGTATATTCAATGTCAACCTATGCATATGATCAAGGAGTTATGCAATAAAATAAGACTGATTTTATGGGAAAGGGACATGTCATTGTATTATGTTAAATGAAAGTAGAAGATACAACCGGATCACCTTGATGTCGCAAGCTTCCTTTCAGTGACCCTTGGTTCCAACACACACACTTTCTTTACACTTGCATGAAGAATATCCAATACAACTTGATAGACCAAATAGATTCTGTAAGCTTCTATCCAAGCAGCGTTCTTCACACAATTCTTTCACCAAATGTTCATTCAATCTTACTTAACCTTTTCCATGAGAAACCTTTCAATATATAGGAGAAGGAGAGATGGTTAAATGGATGAGGATGATCCGACTAAATCTGATAAGTCAGTAGGATGCCAACTCATTTTCTAGAAGATTCCTTTCTACAACCTTTGTGACTTCTTCTCTTTTCCAATCTTTAAAACAGGTTCACACCCTACCTATAGAGAAGACTGTGAACAGTTCGCACCCTAAGTTCGGGTTGCCTACAAGAATGAAGTATTTTCACACCCTGTAATATAGGCAGCCTACGAACTCATCTTAAAAATGTGTTTTTTGTAAGAAGACAACAGTCACTCTTCTCAGGCAAAAAATCCTTGTGGGAGCTTGAATACATCACTTGTAGAGACATCACTAGAGTGACCAAAATAATGTGTAACACTAGGAAAAAAACTGGACCTCATGTCGATGGCATTGTTGGGTACACCAATGTAAATCTCGAAGACTCAGCAATGAAGTCTATCGAAGGATCAGCTTCGTCAGGATCCTCCAAACCCACCCAGTCGGCGGATGTACATTCTGTGCAATCATCGAAAAAACCCAAATGGTCACCAACAATGAGATGGAAATAAAAGGAAAGGTCGAAACAATCATAAGGGTGGGAAAAATGGTAACAAACCTAAGGAGAAAGATAATAATGGGAAGCAGAATGATAATGCTGGATAGGGAAAGAAAGATAAATGTAAGGTGAAGCTTCCTTGTAAACTTTCTACCGATGATCACCTTACACATTTATGCCCCAAACTCGTGGAAGCTATGAGGATTTTAAATCTACTGCCCATCATGCTGAAGAATCCATTCCCACACAACCAGAACTTAGCCTCAATTTCTTCGAACGCTGGAAATGTGCCCAATGGAAGTCAAAACCCACCGTCGCAAGATGGCGACCGTGTTTGTATCAATATGGTCGATGCAAAAATTGATATAGCCACCCGTTCTCAAGATTATAGCTCTTCAAAAGATAGCACCAATCTAGAAGCTCCTCCTCCCCCTCCATATATGAATCTACATATTGAGAAACCAGAGCCACCGCCTCGTATTCCAACAGGAGTACTCAAGCGCTCTACTCACAACTCTAATGCTAGAGCCACCCAGAACTACTCTATCATTGAGGATCTGGGCCAAGCACCTTCTGCGATGTTGGCTTTGGAGGTACTCCAGATGTGTCCATCACAGAGGAATGCCTTACTCTCTACCTTAGGAGTTCTAGAGCCTAGTGGCTCGAAACTCATCAAGTTTGATGTCACGAATGTGAAGCCTCGCCTACCCTACCATGTGGCTTTCCAAATCCAGGTGGAGTATTCCAAGTATATTATCAAACGAGCAGTCGTTGATGAAGGTGCTACCACCTGCATGATGTCCCTGGTCTATTGGAAATCTCTCGGTTCCCCAACCCTTTTCAAGTCATCGAACATGTTGATAGCTTCGGCGGTCATTCCTTCTGCCCTCACGGTATTCTCCCTATCATTTTGGTCCAGTTAGGTGGAAAAATGGTAGAGGTTGAAGTAGAGGTAGTTGATGCACCTCTTGATTATAACCTATTACTAGGTCACAATTGGACCTATGTTATGGTCACTATCGTATCGTATGTTTTCCATATACTTTGTTTTCCTCATCAAGGGGAGATATTGAATATCGACCAGTTATCCTTTTCATACTCTATTCCTAACGCATATGTTGGACTGTCGATCCCTGTGATCAACAATTCTCAGCCGACAACTGACAATATCGACGTCAGAATGTATTATTCCCTCATGGGTACCTTCGACTTCTCAGCACCAATTCACCATGTTTGCGCCATGTCTAGTAGGCCTGCTTCAATAGGGAGGTCCATTCCTTTCTGCACTTCCTATTTTAGTGATCCATGGACCCCACCTTCTCCGACTTTGTTGAGTGAAGGACAGTTGCATGATTGCATGGCTATGCCACTATCAGTGGTGAATATTGTGTATCAAGCTATTCTAGACTCTTCTGCTAACGCCGATCCTGTTACCTCACCAACATACGAGGAGGATCTTGTTCTCGGGCCTGAATGGGCCACCTCGTTGTCCTGCTCGCATGATTGCCCAGATGAGAATTTTACTTCAGATGAATCCATCCTTGAAGCCAAGAATAGTTCTGAGAGACCTTGGGATGATATGCATCATTGATCTTATTTTCTCCCAAGTCTCAAAAGAATCAAGGAAGATGATTTTCGGTCTACCTTGAGTGAGATAGTCGGTCACGCCGTAGTTCCACTTGATACGCATGAAATTTATGCTAAAGGAAATATGGAAAGTATTTCTCCTACCGTCTCGATCAATATCTCTCGTACTCTTGGAAAGATTGAGAATGTAAATATAGGTGTGGATTGTTCGCTAGAAGAAATTCTGAACTACACCGAACTCTTCAAAGAATTTCGAGATGTATTCACTTGTTCATACGAAGAGATGCCAGGGATCGACCCCCGTATTGTCGAACATGAGATTAGGACTTATCCGGATGATAAACCTGTTCAACAATGTCTTAGAGATATAAATCCTAGGAATGGCCCTGCTATTAAGGCAAAGGTGGAGAAGCTGCTTAATGATGGCTTCATCTACCTGGTTCCCTTGACCGAATGGGTATCCAACCTTGTTCCTATGAATAAAAAGAAAGGAACCATTCGTGTGTGTATGGACTTCCGTGACCTAAACAAGGCTTGTCCTAAAGATAACTTCCCCATGCCTTTCATTGATCAGATTCTTGATGAGTGTGTGTGAAGCGAGATATTTTCTTTTATGGACAGATTTTCAGGATATAACCAAATGCAAATCAAACCTGAGGACCAACACAAGAAGGAATTTATATGTCCTTGGGGTACATTTGCATACTGGAAAATGCCTTTCGGCCTTAAAAAAGATGGAGCAACCTTCCAACATGCCATGAATTTCTCGTTTCATGATCTCAAGCACATAGTCCAAGCCTACATTGATGATATTGTTGCTCACTCTTGCAAGAGAGTGGATCATGTTATACACCTTCGACTAGTTTTTGAAAGATGTCGTTACTATAGAATCTAGTTAAACCCTCACAAATGCATCTTTTGCATTAAGTCTGGTCGTCTCTTAGGATTTTTAGTTTCCGAGACCGAGATCATGGTAGATCCTCTTAAGGTTGAGGCAATACTTCAGTTGCCTCCCACGCGCATGATTAGACAACTTCAAGGTTTACAGAGGAAAGATAACTTTCTACATCGTTTCATAGTGAATTATTCCAACATCACTAAGGGTTTCATGCGCCTCTTGAAGAAAGACACACCTTTAACTGGGATGAGTGAGCCTAGGATTCTTTCGATGCTTTGAAGAAAGCCTTGGTATCAGCCCCTCTTCTGAAATCAATTGATTACAGTAGAGATTACTTGTTGTATATTTTTCGCATCTACAGAGATGATTGGTATGGTTCTAGTTCAAGAGGATGATGAGCTCCATGATCACATCATCTACTATCTTAGTCAAAATCTAGTAGGCCCTGAGCTTAATTACTCTCATGTTGAAAATATAGCTTTGGTTGTCGTTCACATAGTCCAACGTTTACGTCACTATATATTTCTTTGCAAGACTATAGTGGTTGTTGATGTCAATCCATTTCAATACATCCTTACCAGGTGTATCATAGGGGGGAAATATAATAAATGGATTTTCATCTTACAAGAATTTGATCTTGACTTTGCTTCGGCAAAGTCGAAGAAATTGGTATTTTTTGCAGAGTTAATATCCTATTTTCCACGATTAGATGAGGATGTTATCCATGTTGATTTGTTTGCAGACAAACACATTTTCCTTGTCTCGTCGTCCGACCCCTGGTATGGAGACATTGTTTTATATCTTCAAACCTTGAAGTTCACTCCGCATCTCTCACGAGATGATTGACGACGTGTTAGATATCAAGCCAAAAATTATACCATCGTCGGTGACACTTTATATCACCAAGGAGTAGATAATATCTTATGTCGCTGCTTAACTCATGAGAAAGATGAGTCAGTCCTAAATGATTTCCACAAAGGGGCTTGTGGTGGTCACCTATCCGGGCTTGTGATGGACCAAAAACTCTTTCTAGCCGGTTATTTCTGGCCTACTATCTTTAAATATAGTGTCAAAGTGGTTAAAAAGTGTCACCCCTGCCAGGTATTCACTCGAAAAATGTGCTCACATCTAGCCCCTCTTCACCCAGTCATTACTGTTTGTCCCTTCAGTAAGTGGGGGGTAGATTTCGTCGATTGCAAACCAACTTTGGCTAGGGGGAATCAACATATCATCATGGTTATCTAATACTTTACTAAGTGGGTTAAGGCCATGCCTACCATAAAATCCATTGGGAAGATTGTAGCCTTCTTTGTGTTCAACCAAATTATCGCTTGGTTCGGTATCCCGAGTGATATTGTCACTGATCATGGCATTCACTTTCAGAATGAAATGATGGTAGAAATATCATCTAAGATGGGGTTTAGACATGATCATTCATCCCCTTATTACCTCGAGAAAAATGGGCAAGTAGAGGCCATCAACAAGTCTCTCAAGACCATTTTGCAAAAAAATGTCAGTCAGAGAAATTCTAATTGGAACATCATGTTATATCCAACGCTTTGGGCATACCAAACCTCGGTTAAGACTACCATTGGTTTTTCCCCTTTTCAGTTAGTGCATGGTGTGGAGTTGATCCTTCCTATTGAATGCAAAATCCCTTGTCTCAAGTTGGGATTTGAGCTCCTACCTGACACTTCAGATTTAGAACGATGCCTTGTGCACCTAAAGAGTCTTGACAAGCAGCGTCGGGACACCTTTATGGCTATCGAGGAAAACAAGAAAAGTGTCAAGGTCTAGTACGACAAGTATGTCTATCCCTGGTTGTATGTTGAGTGTGACTTGGTCCTCTTGTACGACCAAACCAAAGAACCACTAGGGGCAGGAAAGTTTAAACCCATGTGGCACGGTCCTTACATCGTGTGATGTGTTCTGGAAAAAGGAGCCCATGAGTTAGAATATTATGAAGGGAATAAATTGGTCGAGCCCAGAAATGGGCTCTACTTGAAAAGGTACTATGCTTGAGCCCTAGGCTTGAGTGGAACTCTTTGTATACTAATGTAAATTTAGTGTATGTTATCACCCCATAAATTATGGGAATCAACTCATGACTTGGGTTTATTCTATATCTGGTGATCTTGTTGACAAATGATATTTCATTTCTTCAAATAATTTGTAAAGAAAGAAAAAAGAAAAAGAAAAAGAATGAGAAAAAAAAAAGAATGAGAAAAAGAAAAAGAAAAGAAAAGAAAAGAGGGCATAAAAGAATGGAAACAAAATCCCCATGCAATAATAGCAACTTGGTCATACCATTCAAGCATGACCAAGTTCTTTTAAATTTTCAATGTTGATAGGTTAGTGAATACATCTGATCAGACCATCTAATCCTGATCAGATAGCCCCTAGGTTAGAACTAGTGAATACATCTGATCAGACCATCTAATCCTGATCAGATAGCCCCTAGAAAGAACAAAATCTTAACCCAACTGTTTAATCTGGGTTAAGAGCCTTATGACAGTAGGTTAGGATGTAGTTTAATTGCTTTGCCTACCTTGCCAAAACAATGCCAGATTGATAAAGATGTTACCCTATGACTCCAATGCCTAAGTATAATTGAATTGATGTCCCCTTAGTGGTGTGTATGAGAAATATCGAAGGAAAACCCATGTGAATGTCCTTATCCTAAGTTTTCCTACATATAACTTTTTCCGCCCCCTACCTATGTCTCATTCACCTTTCAAAGGCTCAGATCACGGCGCTTAAATCAACAGCTCACAGTTGATTATGGACCCCCCTTAGTGTTCTTCTTTTAACCAAAGGGGGGGGTCT
>SNQJ01S0052319.1:175618-205259 GCA_010110895.2 Picea sitchensis | reverse complement strand
GAAGATGACAGTTCTTAATAGCTGAGCTAAACTGAAATAAATTACAGAACATGGAATAGATGAATAAATCTATCATTAATAACAAAAGAAGACTGATTCTATATTGAAAAATAAGTGTCTTAGTACAATAGCCAAAGAGTATCTAAAATTGAACCCCCTAGTGCTCCAAATGTCTTTGGATTTATAGCCTTACAAGATGAAATCTAGATCCTTGAAAGATGGATCAGATTTACTAAAAATAGTCAAATCAAAACAGATACAACAAGTGTAGGATGAAATCCTATAAAAATGGATCTAGAATGGAGAATCAAAACAAAATAGGAAAGGTCCTATTTAATGATCTCTAAAAATAGTAGATTGTTGATGAAGTGCAATTTTAGCCTCCCAAGGTTGTTTGATTTGGTCCTCCAAAGATAAAATTCGAATTGGGTGATGTGTCACTTGATCCCTATCATTTTGCCCTTGAAAATGACCAAATCTAGTCAAAAAATTCCCTTTTGACTTTCATCTCCAAGAATGGCCTTCAGATTTTGATTTGATAATTCATAACCAGCTTATTGAAGAAGGTTTCAAACCATTCAAACCCAAAAAATCCTGATCTGGGCAAAAATTTGGCTATTCCTGCTGTGACAGGCTTTCAACAGCTAATTTACCCGAAAATCCGCTCCTTAGCTGGTGAAAGGCAGAGCTTTCACCAGCTAACTAGTTACAATTTTGCCTTCTGCGCTGGTGAAAGCATAGATTTTTTCAAAATCAAATTTCTCAGTCATGAAGAGTCTGTTTTGCATAATTAAATAGTCGATCGACATCTAAAAATCCTAAGATTTCCAATGGTTCTTTCAAATTTGCATTTGGAGCTCAGGAATCTATCCAAATTTCCCCTACAAGATTAGCCATTATTCTTTAAAAAATGCCAGTGCATTTTTTATCGCTAACACCATCTATGACACTAAGAGTCATTTCCAAGTGTTTCCCTTGAAATTATCACAGCAGGTTACTTTTGACCAGTGGCAACAAGAAAATGAGATTTTTACCCGTACTTTTCAAAAAACCAAGGATGACCTAGCACCTTGTTTTCCTGATGATTCTCTCCATAAAGATGATTACCAACCACCACTATGCTCAGATTTTGATACAAGTAAGAACATTTTTTTCTTAAAGAAGGATTCTCATGACTTCTCACTCCAGCCACCTGTTATTACTTTACCTTGCTTTTCCATTAAAGGTGTAGTTGGGAAGTATATCTCTTATATAGAGTTTCCCCTTAAGGAAACCCGAGAATCCAAGGGTTGGTTGAAAACTACAGATTTTAGTCTATCATCTCAAATTTTCAATCTTCCCTTGAGGATTTGCCAGTCATCTGATACATCTTTGTCAATCCCTTCCCAGACCTCAAAGTATGAGAACGTTCTAGGTAGCCAGCTTGCCGACCCTTTGAGTCAGTGTTCTGAACCTTGGACTTTTCATGATCCTTTCCTCAAGTGGATTGAGTACTTTCCTCAAAAATGGACTTGGCAGGATTTTGTCCCTCCCACCCGCCTCCATGAGTTAGAATTTGAGATCTTCGACGATATGATATATGTTCTAACCCATGTATTTTTTGTGCTTGATTTATCACTATTTTTTGTTTATGATGAAGAACAAAGGCATGTATTGTGGGACATTGTTGGATTGGTTACACTGGTCGTTTGACTAGATCGAACATCCAACCAACAGGTAAGTATCGGTAAGTGGTTTGCTTTCACATTTGCATTATTGATTGTTTTATTTCAGTTTATATATATATCTATGTATGTTGGGGTGGCATTACTGCCCCATTTTTGTTGTTGATGCCCCTATCGAGATTGAGCAGGTCTGCAGGTTATGCCAAAAATGCTGAGCTTCTCATGTGCTCTACGATGAGCACATGTCCCCGAGTTGGAGTCAGATGTTATCCCCATTTTTTATGGATAACTAGGAGAAATGTCTTGATGCCCACAGGTTCTAGACATGGAATACTAAGAGCAGGATTGACCTGAACATGGCCCTGGAGGGCCCATCCTTTTCTTCTTCCATCAGCTTTGTCTTGTCAGCAACAACAACATCCATCACCATCAGCTTGGTCTTGTATCAGAAGAGGTTCTTGCTCCATGAGGTAATTGGTCTAGGTATCATGGTATGTGTCACTTTTGATCATTGAAACCTTTAAATATATGCATTTGATTCCTTTTATCTCTAACAACTACTTGGATCTTACATTAGCCCGTTTGACCATGCTTGGGGAAATTACCAGGGTGCCCTAGCAAGCCTGTGCCCATGGGTCTTGGTTTTCCACTAGGGGATTTCTGAAAAGCCATCGTCCGCTCCCATCATAGCACCATTGTTTCATCTTATATCCTGCTCATTTATCCCATTCCCCTTGTTTGGGCATTGGGTTGACCTATTTGTAGGATTGCACCTTATCTCGTGGGAAGAAGGGGCTAAAGGCCCAAGAAGGTAAAAGCAGCTGGTAAAAGACAAAATCCTATAGATAAAACCTCGAGATGCTTTTCCCAGGGATCCCCGAGAAGGAAATAAAAGGCCTCTCAGTAAGAAACAAGAGGGACCCGAAAAATAACAAACAAGACCTAGTCAGAGGATAGGGGGTCTCATCATAAGCTAGCCTATTAGGTTAATGGGTACCTAACAACATGACATTGCCACCATTTGGTTACCACGCCATGGCAGTGACCTTTGGTTACATGACCAAGGGAAAGATTTTCTCATCACGAGCCAGCCCGATCATCTCTGTGAAAGTACTTGTGGGTAACACTGTCAGCTCTGGTCACCATGCCAAGGCAGTTTCCTTTGGTCAGCCCTTGAATAAAGAAAAAAAGAAGAAGAAAAATCAAATAGAAGAATAAAGCAAGAAAATGAATAAAGGCAAGAACGGGCTCGAATTCTACAAAAGGCACCCATAGATAACAGGTACAGCTTGACTTCTACAAAGGCACCCATAGATAACATTATGCATCCTGTGCTTTCACTGCACCCACATGTCTGGAAATCCCCTAGCCACATCACCTCACTTACATGGCTTGGATGAAATCTTCCTGGAAACTTTCATTTTCTTGTGGATACTAGCCCAATAGGACGTCTTGTCTATTTCTTTGATCTTGTATTGCAGGTTTCTGTAATGTCTTTGAGCTATTGACGGATGTATTAGGGTTTTTATGCATATGTTTAATAATATTGATGATGAAATGTGATTAACATTGCTATGATCCTTGTGACTGAGGATCCCATGGAGGGCGTAGCTTTTGATGTGCAGGACCATGCCCGACAGACAGGTACCATTTGGACCGGTACACATGGGGAGATGACCAATTCGAACCTCCATGGGGCTGAAGAACCCACCATATGGATGCTGAGACCCCATCAAGGGGTAGAGACAGGATGGACATGGATCGGGGCTTTTGCACCAAAGAGGAAGAGGACGTTCCATCAGAGGCACTCCGACACGACTAGACCTAGGGGGAATGACCCCTTTTCAGTGGAACGCTAGAATTGGAAGGCTTAGGACATCCCCATATTCACCATGACATCATCTAGCTTCATGGACACCTTTGGAGGCAGACTAGGCAGCAGTGGCACGTGTGGCATGTTGGAGAGGCCCCTGGGGGATAACATTTTGCTCCTGGATGTCTCATTTTCCATAGAAAGGGATAGCGCCTCCCTTGAAGGGGATTTTACTCTCTTTGCAGGTCAATTAGGGTTTTAGTTTGACAATTTAATGTAAACATAGTATTATTTTGGTATTATGGCCTTGTCGGCCTTTTTTATGACCTAAAAAGTAAAATTAGGTCATTGATACACTATATATTAAGGGTTTTGACTCTCATTTTATCATCATCTTTCACTCACCACTTGGTGAGGTATGAAATTTTCTCCCCATTTGGGTTATTGGCTGATTTGAGGAAGGCACACTTGTTGAAGGAAGATATTTTTGGCATTCTATGGTTTTTTTCTTGAAGGAAGGTGTTACAACTAGGGTTTGCATGATTATTTTCTTGATGATTTGTAAGTATTTTTCTGCAAAACATATTGATTGAATGGTTGTAGTTTAATTTCTTGCATCTATTTATAAATATTTCTGAATCAAAACCCTATGGAACAAACACCAAGTAGGTCGTTGTCTCATGTCCCCTGATAGAAAAACTTTTAGCCATTGAAGAAGAAGAAGAGAGCCTAGCCATAGCTACACTCTTTTTTTCTTCTTCCCTTAAGCTAGCCATACCTTTTGACTTCAAGAGGAAGAGGACGTCCTAGGCCTAGGTTATCTACACCTAGGTCCATTTTCTTTTAGGGTTTGATGAAAGAGGCTTGCCTTAGCAACACTCTCCCTCTTAAAACCCTCTTGTCTTGACTTTTCTTTTCATTGAGCTAGTTGTTTGTCGGGAAGGAGGAGAGAGCACGAGGCCTTGCTTTAGCAACACCAGAGTGAGCCTCTCTCCCCCAGGGTTATGATTTTGGATCCCTTCTTTATCAGCACTTCAAAACTTATCCCTCTAGTCGTTTAAAATCTCATCTCCTTCAACTCTTGCATTCTTCACCTATGAATCCATTAACCCTAAGGAACTAATCTAATACCTCCAGCATTGAAGTAGAATTGGATCCAAACACTCTCAAACCTCTTGAAATTGAAACCCTAACTACACTAACCCTATCCTAGACTAACTTACTAACCCTAAGTTGTTGACATCATCATTGAATATTTCATCTTTATTGCAGCAACGTTTTGACTTTTGAGTAATTGAATGGTAGTTGAAGGCATTAATTGAGTTAAGAAGTTATTTGTTATATTGAATGTCATTTCATTCAAGTATTTATTGATGAAGTGATGTTAATGCCATTTCTATCTTGTAAATATTGACTTCGTCAACATTTACTTTCAAATTGCTCATATTGAATATAAGATAGTCATTGATTTATATGAGGTATTAACCAAGATTACACATATTAGTTTCCTTGTTGTGTTGTCTCAAGCAGGTGCTCTTCTTTTCTTTGGTTATACTCTATTATTGGTTGTTTAGCTGGGGCTATCTGATTGGCGGTAATCTGTGAAGGGGAACTTCATCTTTTTGATGTTAGCCTTTTCCCTTTCAAAACCCCAGGTTATCGGGGGCATCTCCCCTAGGCCTAGCCTCCCTAAATAGAAAGAACCTCCCCATTATGGTGACATTGGGTGGGGAAGGTTCCCATTTCGCAAGTTTGACCTACTACTCCTTAGCCTTTCTTGTGTCTACAAAATGTGCGATAACAAGTCCCTTTCTGGTTCTTCTTCTTCTCTTTCTTCTTCTTCTTCTTCTTATCAATATGGCTACTCCCTTGAGATCTTTCACTAGGCGAAGAAGGAGAAATGGAAGGAGACCTGATGGGTGAAGAAGGAGAAAGGTAGAAATGAGGTTGGTGTGTGGGTGGTGTGCTTACATATGAAGCACGTGCATTCGAGATCACTGGAGTGGAAAACAACCATATCGGTAACTCAATTGTGAGACTTGGAAGGCTCAAAGTAGTGATGTAAGGAGGACCAACGTTTCCGTAAGAAGGAAAAACAAAGGGTTCCCCTGGAAAATGGGTTCCTTCATTGGTAATTTCGGGAACTGATTCCATAAAAATAAATATCCAACCTAGATTTTTCTAGGGAGAACAAACAACACACACTAAAAATATAGTAAGCAAGCAAGCAAACAAAACCTTCTCACAATGAGCACACTAATTGGTAATGAAATCCAATGTCGCAGGAACAAAGTAAGAGGGGGATGAGATAGAGTGGGTGGAAAAGTTACGTTGATGACCTGTTTAACGGACTTATGCCTTGGTGCAAGCTTCCACATAGTGATTGTGGATTTACCCTCCAAGGAGCCTGAGTGATTTTGACCAACGTCTGTTCTAGGTACAGTGAGACTTCCCTTCACCGTCAAATTGTGTAAGAACCTAAATATTATGGCTACTAAGGACACCAACTTGCAGTTAGCCCCTGGGCAGGTATAGTCGACAGTCCAGTCTGAACATATGGGCAGGATAACAAGTCTGAAATCCTTCGAGCGAACTGAGGACAAGTGGACCGGTAGAAATCCAGAGGACCTCGAACAGATTCAGAATTCATGAAGCACCGAGACCAAATGAAAACATTTGAAACTCAAGAAGAACCCCCAATATACGATCTGACTACTATGAACGGTTGAACCACGGAGGGATAATCTTCGTAACTCTCCCAAATGTGATCTCATGCGTAACCCCTGTGTGAGAGGGGGATCCCAGAAAGCCTATATGACAATTGGATTTTCTCTCCCTATCGCAAGATGCTAATGTTTTTTTTGAATACTTTGGAGAGTTGTACTCACAGCCTAATCCAAAGTGCTAATCCTAGTCTAATGTTGGTGGAAGATTCTAAAAACAAAAATTTCTAGATCAATTTTAATTAGCGTTAATTTTGCAGTTGATCTTTACTCAGGGGTGTATGAAAGTGAAACTTGATGGTATAATGACTCAATTCCCAAAAAATGCATAAGAAATGATAAACAGTCTTTTCTTTCAATGAATGCCTATTTAAGGGAAGGAGAAAATTTGTATTTTCACTGTCAAACACTAAGATGTTGTATCCTCGTGCAATTGTTTCTCAATCAAATCCAATATCATGCTAAAATTTTATAGAATTGTTCTAAGATACAAAAACCAATCAGAAAAAACTATGTCAATCAGAATTTAAGATCAATGAGATTTAGACAATCACAAGCAAACTTTACAAAAAAAAGACACATTGTCGTTGTGATCAAACAAGAAACACAAAGAAAACCAAAAATCTCAAAACAAAAAGAGAAATGTTGGAAAAATGACCTCAAAGATCAAATGGAATGGTTCATAGATCTCTGATTTTCCTTACCCTAGATTTAATTCAGTCAGATAGATGCGAAGGAAACAGTGATTTGATTCCAAGTCCTCAAAGGATAAGAGTGACTCAAAGTAAGGAAAAATGTAAAAAATCCAAGCAAAGGGTGATCAATTCTCAAAAAAAAAAGTGTTGAAGGCCAAGACAAAGATGCACTGAGGTTGTAAGGACTCTGAGCAAGTGAAAACATTAAGAAAATGAACTCATAGATTAAAATCCACAAGATTTTTAACAGAAAAGTGGGAAACGCTCTGGTGTCAAGGGCACCAGAATGTTGCAACGCTCTGTGTAAAATTGGCAGGGATCGCTAGCGCTCTGGTAGCAAGGGAAGGGGAGTGCTAGCCTCTTAAAATTGAGAAAAATGCCCAGAAATCCAAAAACTCAAGCAAACTCAGAAATTCAAAGTGTATAGGATGAAATAAAGGTCCAAGCAACACATCTAAGGATCAGAGACACAGTATGAATAAGGTCAAAAAAAATGAGCAAAGGCTAAAACAAGATCTAGGGAGGAAACCAAAACTGAAAGCTTCGATCTCCCCATTGGAGTTGCCAATTTTTGTTACAGGAGAATCCCCCTGCAGACAAGTGGATTTCCTCTTGGGCTCTAGACTCCTAAAACCAAGACAGAAAGGGTGCTAATGTTGGTCACTGACATCCTTTTAAATCTAGTTAAACTAAAGTATATAGAAGAGGAAGAAATGCGTACCTTTTAAATTATGTTCGTCCTCACACAGTCTGAGATGAGATTTGATCCCTAAGCTCCTCGACAAGTCCTGCAAACAAACCAATACAAAACAAACTTCCTATTCTACTAATATTAGCTTGAAACCAGATCCATCTAATAGAGACAAGTTCATGTAGAAAAAACACAACTTTGAAAGAAACAGGCCAAGCACATATGTATTTTGATGAGAACATTAGAGAATACTTACAGACCTTTGATGAAGGTGAAACAACCTCTTCCATCTCTCCTTGTCCAACCCTTTACTCAAGTAATCGACATAAAATGATGATGCTTCAATGATAAATCTCCCTTATGAGATCATAAGTTTGATACCTTCAATGTCTCCCCTTTTTACCATGAAGAGGCCTCCTTATATAGGCTTGGAGAGGCCTAACCACTTAAGATATTATTGGGATAAGTTGAGGATTCTTCTCCTTTAATTGTGGATCTTTCCTGAGATCGAGCCTTGACCTCAGATCTGAATCCAACTAACTCCATATATGAGGGGATTCTTCCATGATTTTTCTCAACAATCCAAAAATTCGCTCAAAAAAGGCCAGCGCTCCCTCAGAATGGGACACAGAGCATTGGAATGCTCCCCCAAAAGAGGTCACAGAGCGTTGGCACTCCTTGACAGTGTATAGGGGAGCATTGCCTTCCAAAATTGATTTCTTAGTGGTTGTTTTCATGGCAAAAGACTTGTACTTTCTGTTAGATGATTTCTCCTCTTCAAAACTAGTATTTTGAGGTGTCTTTTGAGTATTCTTGATAATGTCATATGAGACACGACATAGGGAAGATGATAGTATGATTTTGTGACACTTGCGGCCAAAATGAGACACTAGGCCATCATTGTAATGAGTAATTTTGATGTGTAACACTCTTCCATCTGTGCCAAGCTCGACACAGAGAAAAGTTCTTTAGTGACTGCTTCTTTCAAATCCAATCTTCTCTGTGAGAAACTGTTCTTTTTCCTTCTGGATCTGTGCTTTATCCTTTGCAAACTTCGCCTAGAGGTCATATTTCTCTTGCTGCGCAATCCGACGTTGCTCAAAGGCTCCCTCCTTTAATTTCTTTAATGCCTTTGTAGCTTTCTCTTTTTCCTCCTGGACCCGACAAAGGCGAGCCTCTATCAAATATACTAATCTATGTAGTTGGGTAGGCTCATCTCCTACTTCTATACCCCCTGATGACAATGGTGCAGTAGACACTGTGCAGCTCAAATAAAGAGCTGGTTATACCCCTTTGAGATCTGCCTCGATCCTGTCGAACATTGTCTCCTGTTTGTCTTCACTTCACTACAAAATGTCCTCTGAGGTATCTGATACAATGATGATGATGAAGTCAATATCATCCACCGTGAGCACAGTATTTATTGGAGTTTTATTGGCTCGTGACTTCTTCTGCGCTGAGGGTTTCTTTGGGGAAACCTTTCTTTTCTTTGACGTCTTGGCCTATGTAAGGGGATATTTAGGTGGTGTCACTTCTCCCTATTTCTTCTTGTCTTCTTCCCCTTCATCCTCTTTTTGGTCTACTTCATCATCTCCTCCTCCTCCAGGTGACTCTGATGCAGTTTCCTCTGATGCGTTGTTTATTTCCTGCACCTCTTCCTTCTTTTTCTTCTTACTGTTTTTGGGTCCATAATACTCTTCTCAAGTGACTAGAGGACTTCCAATGAGGTTGGGGTTAGAGAGTTATGTCTGTTCGACTAGTAAAAGGAATTCTATAGGCCATTCTTTGGTTATTTCCTCCATATATTCCTCAGTGAATTTGTAATAGGACCGGATATCTTCCTTGTGTTTGTCTCTACGCGCAATGATGTAAATGAAATGTATGTCTGCACAAAACTTTGATATTGGAATGAACCTATGAAGTGTATTCGACGTCATGCAAGGGAAGGATTCGATGGCTCTCTTTAGCTGCAAGTAGTAGGTGTGGAACATCGCATTGGAATTCCATTGCTTCACCATGTCACTCGAATACCAGAGGGTAGTGAACCTCACGGCCAATGGTTCAGACGGTTCGACTTTCGGGAAGGTTGCTCCTGTTGGCATCTCCCAAGAGACAAAGTAAACGAGGATCAACAACCAGCTGAAGTGAAACTCGTAGCCATGGTCCTGTGATTCTCAACAATCCTGCTCCAACTAGTTGACGAGGTAGCTCACCCAGTTCATTTGCAACCCTTCAACGCATTTTCCTGCGAGGTAGATGACAAACCTAGTGACCTGCGTTGGTCTATTCCTCCTGATGAGCTTACCAATGATCAAATGGCAAGCTAGGAACACTACACCATTTTGGATGGAGGCTACCTTGTAGCCCCACTTCCCTTTCTCCACATCGCCATAGGTGTCTTTTATTCGCTACGCCAGGGAATGATCTGCAACCTTCCCTGGGTAAAAATACTGAGGGTCTGGTCCTTTCATACTCAATCCAGTGATCCGGTGGATCAACACTAGATCTACAGTGATGTGTCGATCCAACCACAGGTAACCTCCATGGAAGCATGACAGGATGATTTTAATGCATGAGTTAACCTCTTGATGTTTTCCGAAGTGTGGTATATTCATCACATTAAGGATTGTTGATCTTGCATTGTCCATGGTCCACGATTGGGGGATTATCTTCGACTTCTTCCCCATTGTCTTGGTCAAGTACTTGTGTGGTGCAAGCATGACATAGTTCTTGTGGTCTCCTAAGTTGAAGTCACTAATCTTTAGCATCAGAATTTGTCCTAATTGTGGTGCAACTGCACGTATCCCCTTTGGGAGGTACACAGTGATCAGTGTATAGTAGAAGTCCCTCAGAACACTATCACGACTAACCATTCCAGCCAAAGTCAGGATATAGTCGGGCAGGACCGATGGGATGAGCTTCACGTTTGCCAAGTCATCAAGATGCTTTCTCTGTTTCTTTGTCATAGTTCGGGATGGCCTAGATAAATGTCCAGTTGATGGGGATGCTTGCACTCCTCTCATCGACGAGGCCTGTACTCCTGTAGACAGGACCTTCTCATCCATGAGGTCTATTAGGATCTCTTTGATGGGTTTCTATACTGCACTAAGGTTTCCCGACATACACGCTCGATATTAGATATCTCAGGTAGGTGGGCAATCGCTCAAGGTAAGAAGAACAGGTGGCAAGGTCTCAATAAGCACTGCGCAATAGTAATTAGTTGTCTATGGGCTTGGATAATCACAATTGGAAAAAGTGTCCTCGGTAAGACATTCGACGGGTTAAATAGCTAACATCGTAACCGACTCCTCCAACGGGTAGGAATACCTCAATCAATACAATTCCATCTATTATGGCACGGTCCCAATGGTCCAATGGTGAACATTACGACAATAACTGCATTTCTAGCCATTCTGGAGCATCGTTCTAATGTTCAGGATGCCTCCAACGGTCATATTTCTTTGTTGTGGCAAAGTGCCATTCTATGTAGTTCTGTTATTCCGATGAGTTTCAAGTTCTGCAAACATTCCTTCTGCAAAGTCCTCTCTCGAACCTCCTCCAATTTTTCTAGCTTTTCTTTCCTCTTACTAAACTTTCTTTCTTTCTTCCTTGTGATCTATGTCTTTGGATTCCTCTTTCCATTCTTGTTTTTATCTGCTCTTAGTATAGTAACTTTGCATTGTTGAGGATCTTTCACAAGGTTCAAGGATAATACTTCTTCTGTTACTGTTTCTGGAGTAGGTGCTCTACTCTCCTGCATGGATAGGTTCTTTAAGCCTTCTTTTGTTCTTTCAACTTCAACAGTCAGGTCTGTGGTCCTCAGTTTCTTTGACTTGTCCTCTTGTTCTTGTATTAGTCTCGTTATTTTCCTAGCCGTGAAATCCCTTAATTCTTTTTTTTTTGTTATATCGCTACCTCTTCTTCTTTCCTATAGATCTGATCTCTCTCGATCCAAGTATTTCCTAAAAAAAGTGCAAAAGGAGCGTTGTTCTCAACAAACTTAATGACCTCGAATTCTTCTTATGTCGATGCTCCATGAGAAACCATAGGTACATGGGAAAGTCTTCCACATAGGGTTATCAACTTTCCTTTAAAAAATCCTATTCCTCCCAATGAAGGAACCATAGCAAGCTTTCCTAAGATTTCCCAAGTACTTTCTGTCATGATGTTCACATGTGTTTCTATGTCCAATACACAGTCTATGTCAAAGTCTCCTATTCTTGTTTCTATGCACTCTTTCTCTTTTAAGATATCTGAGAAACTGATGTCTCTATGATCATTCAATGTTTCTTTCATCTGCAATAATATAGCCTTGGATTCTTTATGGTTCTTTAGAATATCCTTAGTTTCTTGACCTTCTTCATGGTTTTCTTGTTTCATGTTCAAATTTTCAACTTTAGCAATCATTCTAGGGCAATCTAAAACTTCATGTCCAGTAGCCTTACAACAAAGGCAAATATGACCTCTACCAGGGCATTCCTTAGCAAGATGTCCCATCTTCTGCAACTATAACAAAGACTCAATCCTTTCTTTCCCTTAAATGATCCAAAAACTTTTCTATACTGCGCACTGGGATCACAGTGATAGGCCTGCAAAAAATTCTTTCTAGGATCCTGCATCCACTTGTTAGTCCAAAAATTATTTCTATGCATAGGGATAACATATATTTCACTATTCTTATCAGATCTATCCATATCATATCTTCTTTCTTCTAGTTGTGCCCTAGTTTTCAGACTAGGAAAAAATCTATCAAGCATACCTAGATCCATTCTTTCGAAACAAAAATTTCCACTTATCTTACCTTTATCAGAGCACAAAGCTTTAATATCTTACCTCTTTTCTTCAGATCAGACTTCCCTTCTCAACAGAGAGATTCACAATTCAAGTAGAGTATTGCACACTAGAACAACAGATCTACGCACAGAGCTTTCTCTTTTCTTCAGTTCCCAGCAATCACAATTTCAGGTCCCGGCAACAAAACCATTTGTTGGAACAGGGGCAGACCCAGGGTTCGACGCTTCAATAGCGCACCAACAAAACCCTAACTACTAGCCCTTTCGAAAACACCTGCGAAGAAGGTGGAGTCTGACTCGAGGTAGAGGCAAGGGGGGTTACAAGATTCAAGTGTCTACAACCTAGATGGGACATAGATCTGTGATCATAATACTCAACAAAGCACTTAGCAGTTAATATTCATTAGTCTTTAACCCTTTATTCACATCTTTGGTAAAAACCAAATTACAGAACAACGCAGTATTCAACAAGATCTAACACATCCAAGAACTTAGCACATAGAAATAGATTAGATCTAGCATCCAGTCATATCACTAAGCACTAAGCTACTCCATCGGATTTATCTACATACATAAAGATTAAAACACTAATCATAAATCACATCAATCACACAGAGAAATCACAACCATTTGTTGGCACAGGAGCAGACCCAGGGTTCGACACTTCAACAATGCACCAACAAAACCCTAACTACCGGCCCTTTCGGAAACACCTGCGAAGCAAGTGAAGTCTCACCTGAGGTAGAGGCAGGGGGTGTTGCAGGACTCAAGTGTCTACAACCTAGCTGGGACATAGATCTATGATCAAAATACTTAACAGAGCACTTAGAAGTTAATATTCATTAGTATTTAACCCTTTATTCACATCCCAGGTGAAACCCGAATTACAGAACAACGCAGTATTCAACAAGATCTAACACATCTAAGAACTTAGCACATATAAATAGATCAGATCTAGCATTCATTCATATCACTATGCACTAAGCTACTCCATCAGATGTATCTACATACATAAATATTACAACACTAAGCATAAATCACATCAATCACATAGAGAAATCATCAATCAGCTTGGGACTACGTCCACCAACTCTCCATCTTCTTTATTATCTTCTTTCAATCTTCTTACTTGCATAGAGCCACAAAAACAACTCTGCATAGGATAGGATATCTGTGCACACCTCACCAGATCCTCCTTCCCCAATATTGGCACAACAAAAATCCTTCTTATAAACACTTGCACTTATCTCTACAAGTTCTCAACACACAGTGTGCACAAAGCATTCACAACTATTTTCACTTAGCTCACTGGCTTACAACTGAATCCTTCTTACATCGCCTGGATACTTATTTATACATTACAAAGGGGCCTAAAATATGGTTAAGACCCATGGGTCGACATCCCATACCTATTACATAAACCCTAAACCCAAAAGGCCCGCAAAAAGGGGCGACATCCCATGATCTTTGTTTTGCTTGGGTGCTCTGTCTTTGACCAGCCTGTCGAAGTCCCAAACATGGTCAAACACGACCAAGGTTCTCCAAAACTTGGTCGAGGGCCAACACTTCTTATTTATCTATAAATATATGCCCAAGGTCTCAATGTGATAACACTTTCGTTTGGCAGGGTAAGCCCCAAGTTTCTCTTGGATGACCACGATATGGTATCCATCTGAGTGCAACAATGGTTGGAAATATTCATAGAATGGGCCTGGGTCACTGGAAAAGTAATCATCACAATTCTCAAGGGATGGATGGGATTCAATATGAATAAATTGTGACAAGTTATTCTTAATAGGATGGAATAATTTCGTGACCATATCATGATCAGGCTTCCAAATAGATGGACCATCCATATTTAAAAATAAATCCTTTGAAAATATGCTTGTATCCTTTATCTGAGAATGACCTTCAATGTCGTAGATGGGATATCCATAAAAAATGAAACAACTCATGTCCCATCTACACCTCCCAATACATATTAAAGTGTCTATATGCTCATCAAGCATCTCTAGGGGCTCCTTTGTAAGATCATATGTATGAATGAAATTGGCCATTTCCTTGTGTGCATGAAGAAAAGTGGCTTCGACGGCTTCAAATGGATCCTCAAAATATTCATTATTGGGACTGGTTTCCTCTTCAAATTTACATATAGGAAGAAAGAAAGGATAAACGATCTCATCTTCATCCAGCAGGATAATGGAAATCAATGTCTCTTCTGGGTCTTCATCATCGAGATCTTCTTGAAAAATTTCTTCATGGATGTATTTTTTAAGTGCTTCCTTTGCAAGTGGTGGGTGATATTCTTCTTCAAATATTGTCATGCCATCCATTGAAAAACCTTCTCTATGTAGAGCATATTTTTTGTTCTTGAAAATCACCTAACAAATCCTAAGTGGTTGTCCTGCAATGCCTAAGAAATTCCTCAACAAGCATTGTAGAAGACCGAATACTTTTCAGATCACATGAGTGTGCAAGAAAATTCTTTGACTTGTTTCTAGAGAATATAAAAAAACCTTCATTAGCACATCCTCATGTAGCACATCTAGGATTGAAGCATACTTCATATAATTGATGACATGGGTGACTTCTAGAGCTAGATTGCCATTAAATTTAGGGCAACTTTCCCTCCACTTTGGGGAGAAATGGTTTGGATACCCAGGGATATCCTGAACATCAAAGGAGGGATAAACCTTATGGAATGTCCATGATAAGTCCCGTGAGGCTAGGGTTCCATCACTTAGGGTAATACCTCAATGGTGTTTCTAGATGAGACTAATGCTCATCAAAGGATGGAAAGGTAGAAAAAGGAAAGAAAGAGGAAGGGTTTTGGGAAGGTAGAGTCGCCAGATGAGCTTCAAGAAGATCTCATCAAAAGGGTGAAAAGGGAACGTCCCTTGGGTGGAGACACCAGGAAAGCTAGGGAAAAGGCTTTGGAATAGCCTGTCAAAGTATCATTAGGGTTTGAAAGAGGATTCAAAATCCTCCTCGACAACGATGCCAAAATGTTATCGCACAAGTTGTAGGTTGGGAAAACCTTGTCCCAACCACCAAGATGGAGACAACTTAGAGAGAACCTACCCAGTGACACCTTAGGCAGGTGTTCTCATCACTTTATAGGTGAGGTAGTCACCTCAAGGGGGGAAACCCGGTGACCCTAGGGGGGAATGAGATGTATGAATGGATGCTCCTAAAGGTCAAGTTTCTAGATGGTAAAGGGAAATTGGTAATGATTCTTAAGGGTAACTTGAGGTTTCTAATTCTTTGAGTGACCTTCAAAGAGAAAATACTTGCCCGAGACACATTGAAAACTAAGTATACAATGCAGTATGTTAGGTGGACAAGCAAGTTAACATTTCTATCCCTAATTGTAGAAACAATCAGTGATATATATAAGCATATAAAAGATAATAAGAGCTGCAAAATAAGTGCTAAAAGTCTAGTTAAATAAGCAAGAGACAAGCTAGTAAAGAATATTTTAAATCAAGAATGAAAGAGAAAGACTTTATCATAAAAGCAAGGTTGTCACAAAAAGCTTACTTCAGTGATATTTATCCACCTTATTTTTGTAGCAAACCAAGACTTATAACATAAAATTCAGCCAATGAAAATCACCTCAAACTAGCCCAAAAAGTGCACCTAGGTTAGTAGTTTGTTAGGGAAAAGTTATAGCTAATTTTTAGGGTTAGTTTAGGATTTGTCTAGGTTTAGAAGGTTAGATTTCTGCAGCCCTAATGGATGTAGGTTAGTTTTATTACAACAACAAGTTTTAGTGGGTGAAAGAGGACGTATCAATGAGGCAAGATAGCTTAGGGCTCAAGGAACGATATCCAAGTGAGAGAACTTCAAAACTTCAACTTTTCACATTTACCAATGCAATGTTTTATTTCTCCAATGAAATGACTAGTGCCTTTGATTAATGGGTTAATGGGGTGAAAAGTAAAGAGCTAGAGCTACTACCTCCTTGGGTATATAAATCCTCTCATTCCCAAAGGCGAGTAACCTAGCTAGGGTTTAAACTAAGGGGTGTATATCCTTATACTTCCTTAGAAAACCCTTGCAGAGAATAATTCTATGCTTAAAATGATGGTGGAGCAAAAGTAGGGGTGTACGCACTTATACTCCCTACCTAGCCTTAGCAGAAATCAACCTTGAGCTTGAATTACAAATGATAGCAACAAGTAAAATGTCTTAAAAATCCAAATAGCAACAAGATAAACCATAACATGCCAAGATAAATCACCTCAAATATATAGAAAATACCTCCAAGAGATATCACATCATCATCATGTTTTCCATAACCAAAGAAAGAACCAAATCATAGCACAAGAGAACAAAAGGCTTCAAGGTAGCAAAAATTTCAGTCCTTATCTCTTCACAATGGGAGAGTTATGATTCAAAATGAGATTTCATGATCTCTATTTATACAAAATGTCCATAACATAGTTTTTACACATTAGCAAGGGTAAAACATAAGATAAGGGGTCCACAACCCTTATATTACCCCTTGCAAAAAAATAATATTAAACAATTCATCTTAAAATTTACTTTTATACAAAAGAAACCCTAGAATAAGGTGATGTGACCCCTTTAGGGGACATTTTAGCACTTTGAAGAAGTTGTTGGGGTAGTAGATGCATGGCTAGGCTTCCAAAGGCCACTTGTCACTCATCCAAATCCTCTCTTGATGGTATTCAAGCCTCCTTCCTTCAAAACATGCCACATGCCATCAAACAACACCTTCACCACCAAACCCTAGCCCTCTAGGTGAAATCAAGCTTCCATAAGTGATTTTTTTCCTCTGCTAGGAAAAACGTTTGGCATGTGAGGGTTAGGTCATGTCATATATGATATCTTCCAAGCCTCCAAAAGAAGGTTCTTGTGATCCATCATGTGGGACCTTGGCACCCAAGCTATGGGATTCAATCCATATTGTCTCATTGACATACAAGGGCTCATATTGTCTCATTCATGTCTCATACTTGGGTCATTGAGTCTCATGACATACAAGGGATCATATTGTCTCATTCATGTGTGCCTTTGTATAAGGTGTGTGGAAACTTCGTTTGCAATGTATTTTTTCCAAGCCCATCTTCTTTCAATTCTTTGCTTCTTTCATGTTTTCAGGAACAAGTTGAAGGCCATTATCATGGCATGGTGTCCAGATAATGATAGTGTCACTCACAAATACCTAGCATAAATGAGAAGGTTGGCTCGTGATGAGACCCCCTTTCTCTCAATCGTGTAACTGAGAGCCACTAACCTGGATTGGTGACCAAATGATGGCAATTTCATACCGCTAGACACCCATGATCAAGATATTCCAGCTCATGATGAGACCTCCTATCCTCCAACTAACCCTTTAAGAATTCATTATCGTTTATTTTTTTAGGTCCCCCTTTTGTTACAGAGAAGCATTTCATTGATTTCTTGGGGGATCCTTGGGTGAAGCATCTAGAAGTTCTATATATAGGCTCTTAATTTTTTAGCCAACATGAATCCCTCTAGGACTTCAGTCCCTTCTTCCCATTAAATGAGGTACATGCCCTTCTTGGGTAACTAAAGTTAATGAGCCTAAAAGAGGATAATATGATGGGAATATAATGAGCGGAAAGTGGTAAGTATGGTCGAGAATGGTACGATAACCCCTCAAGGGGTCCCCAACCACAAACCTTTCCCAAATCTTGGCCACTTACTAGGAAATATATGACACTTACCAAGGCGAAACAAGGTCAAAGGAATAATTTCAAAGTAGGTGTTATATAATCAAAAGTAGCTTAAATACAACATGTTCAAATGCCTTAAATATTAGGGTGATTACCCACCACAATACCTGACTTGTACTGCATGGAGAAAGACCCATCTGCCTTCCAGAATCTAGTTAGTGTGGTGGATGCGCTGACAATAAATCAAATGTGGTGATAGAGTGGGCTTCTGTATGTGAAAGTGGACAATTTTGTTCATGTATTCTCTTAGCACTCCATATCTGCAACCTGAAGGCCTCGATACATGATATCCTTAGTTATCCCACAAAATGGGGATAACAATATCCATTGTTTTCCTTCATGACATCATGCAACTTCTTGAGTGAGAACATGTCCACTCCAACTCATTACATGAAGGGAGTTGCTAATAGGTGGGTATTACCTCCACCTCTCCATATGGTGCACATGTCACACCTCCTTCATACAATGTTTTCCCATATGTAGGATAAGTTGGAAACACTATAGGCATGAATGATTGCCACAATTTCCTTATCATATGTAGATTTTATCTGCTCCTTTGGTTTTAATATTTTACTTTCGAAATAATGGGTTGATTATCCTATATAATAACAAATCCTATTCCTATTCCTAAAGCAACACATTTGTGGAGAAATGGTTTTGTGAAGTCAGAGGTAGCCAAAATAGGAGTGGATGTCATTAAAGTCTTCATATTATTACAACAGGCTTAGGCTACATCATTCCATCTAAAGACATATTTTTTCAACAATGTTGTTAGTGGAGCCATAATATTTGGATAGTTTTTTACAAGTCTTATGTAATACCTTGTAAGACTTAGGAATCCTTGTACTCATGTGATCATTTTGGGGATAGACCACTTAGTAGTCATGACAATTTTCTTTAGGACTACCTTGACTCCTTCAGTTGATACAACATGGCCTAGAAATTCAATCTCTCCTCATCCAAAACTACAATTTATTTTGTTTGCATAGAACTTATTTTATTATAATAGCTTCAACACCGTCTCTACATGTTTTAGGTGTATATATTTAATATATATATCAATATTATTATTCAATTCGCACTTACAATGGTAATTAGATAGAATTTATATACAACAATAGTGAAAGGATGTAACTCCTCACCCGTCGTCATTAACATATTCCAATTATTGTTGAAAACTAGTTAATAATTTATTTTGGTATATTACAAGCCATCCCTTCTTGAAATGCTTCATCCACAAAGAATTAGTAAAGATGTATACAATTTTCGTTTTTCCGAGTAGCTTAATCTTATGGAAGGTTCCTCCATTTAATAAGGTACTTGTTGACAGTTATTGAATGAAGGATTTTGGTTTTGACTTCTAAGATGCATTCAGGCTCAAGTACTAGCTTCCTTTCTTCATCTAGAAGGGGCACTCAAGAATTTGATCAAGAGACTAGGATGCATTTAGAAACATTTTTTAAAACACTTTAGAACATTGAAGAAAATAAAGTCTTCTCCAAACTCACTCAATTGCAATAATCAGGCTTGTTGGATGAATTTTTTAATGATTTACATGTGCTATATTCTCATGTGCTTGACCTATCAGATGATCATCTCCTACAAATTTCCATATTAGGATTGAAATAAACATATGAAACAAACTCAAACTGATAGATATCAAGTACATAGAGCAAGAATGACTAAAATCCAAAATCGTTGAAGAAAATTTGTTGACCTCTTAGTGAGTTCCTTGGTCTCACTCTAAAAAACCAATATCAAATTATATTTCCCCTAACAAAAGGATTATTCCATATGAACTAAAGGATGACAAAAGTCAAAGTTTTAAATATAATGCACCTAGTTGGAGTTTGAGCCACAAATGCAAGGAGAAACAATTCTATTTGTGAGAAGTATAGAGCGATAGTGATAAGGAGGAAAGCAATTTATATCCCTTTGACATAGAATCAAAATAATCGAATGAAAAATCCAAAATTCTTGAAAAATATAGCTATCCAAATACCATTCCAACACTCTTGATCACCATGATAAGGTGTATTTCGCAGCCCCAAACTCTCAAGGTTTTGGCTTACACAAAAAGGACAAGAGTAATGGTACTTATAGATAGAGGTAGTTCACATAATTTCTATTATGACCCAATGGAGGTGAATTATGATGTATGACCATACTTGGTTATGTGGAGGAGTTTGTCCTATTCTTTAAGGAGTTATTTTATAACTTATCTATATTGGATTTTTTCTCCACACTCACATTCTGTACATGGTGAGTACTTCTGTTCTGTAGTGATATTTTAAGCATTTGGAACATAACATTTGGTATATATTATGACCCAAAGGAGGTGATATGTGATGTATGACTGTAATTGGTTATGTGGAGGAGTTTCTTCTATTATTTAAGGAGTTATTGTATAAATTATCTATCTTGGATTTGTGCTCCGTGTTCACATTTTGTACATGGTGTGTACTTCTGTTATGTTATGATATTTTAAGCATTTGGTTCACTACATTTGGTATCAGAGCATTGATCCTAGGGTTTTTCTTCCTCAAGCAAGTCATCTTAGAATTTCCACTACAATTTTTTTTTTAGGGCCACTTCATAAAGAGAAACTTGGAGGCTATTTTATATCACATATAAACTTGGATGCCATTGTCTCTCAAAAGAAGATAGATGAAATGGGTGTGCAGAGTGAAGAAAACCTATCAAATGTGAAACCATATTGACACCCTCATTACTAGGAAAGATTTCAAGGAAGACAAGAAGTTTGATATCAACATTATCAAGGAAGAAGATTGAATACTTGTCAATATTCATGGAACAAGGCGTCACAAAACCACTCTTCAAAAATATATTACCAGAGACCAAAAACCACTACAAATTGCAAAAGATTCAACAAAAATACGTGAGATCAAGGGAAATAAAATTATGCAACAACTAGCCACCAAGGATTATGACTGAAAATGATTGATTTTGGATGGATGGATCATTATCAAATGCAACAAGAAAGAATGAACATAAGAGAAACATATTACTTGGTTTCATCACATGTGAAGCCTTTAAATGCAAAGATTTGAGGAAAAATATTTTTGAAGGAGGGTACTATGCTATGACCCAAAGGAGGTGAATTATGATGTATGACTGTAATTGGTTATGTGGAGGATTTTATCCTATTCTTTAAGGAGTTATTGTATAATTTATCTATCTTGGAGTTGTGTTCCACACTCACATTATGTACATGGTGTGTACATATGTTTTGTTATGATATTTTAAGCATTTGGAACATAAAAAATTCATCGTACTAAAATATCAAAACAATTAAATATGTTTGTCTACCCTACGTATGACTTTCAAGTCACAATACCAAGGAACAAAACTACTTCATGCAATGGGAAATATCGTAATGTAAAATTATCTATTAATGATTACCAATGAAATTCTCCTATTTATTCCATGGTAATCAAGGGAATAGATGCAATATTGGGAGTCTAATGGTTGGACATGGTTGGTATGGTGAGGTTAAATTTACAAAAAAAAATTCCTATGGTTTTCTGAAAATAGAAAAATAAAAGTTTCATGTCATCAAGAGCCCACCACCCCAAATAATCTCATCGAAAAGAATGGAGAAAATGTTTAAGAAAGGATCATAGCTTATCTTTTCCACTATTATTCAATGGAGGGAGATTGTAACAAAATACATGATCCAAAAGGCCTAGATGAGCTTCTTGGGAAATATGGTGCCATTTTTCAAGACCTATCTCATAGTTTTCCACCAATATAGTCTATAGAACACATCATAGAATGTAATATCCCTAACTAGGAGGGATAGAAAGAATATATTTATTGCCCAAATTATTATGTTTCTTTGTGTGATTTTATCAAACACTTTGCTGGAGATGCCTTATAAACATTTTTCATATGACTCGTAGATAGGAATATTGTTAAACACATCACATATCACATGCATCCATTCACAAGATAATTGAGAAGATAACCATGGAATATTTATTATGGTTTTGATTTGGGTTCTCCTGAATACAACATATCTACTAGCTGCAAGCAACTAAAAAATCTACTAACAAAAAAAAATCAAGGAACCTGGTGATGATGCCAAAATCTCCTCAAGCTTCTAAGTGTACTACTCTTACTGTCAGATCTCACTGACATTGCCTTTATCTGCTCCTGAATACCCACTGCACTAGTATGACTGCATGTACCCAACTCCAGTCTGCAATCTTAAATTGTAGAGGGCCTCATGAGATAGAATTGGACAAAACGCGGGGCCTCGTAGGACACCCTATGCTCTACCCACGGGGATGCCTCCTTTCACAGTTATATGAAACCCTCCTGGCACCTACAGATCTCATGATCAACCTCCTCTGGAAGTATGCCACAAATCCCCTGCGTAAGATGATATGCCTCCAATATCTCTCCAAGATGAAACCAAACACCACAATGAACTCAAATGAGAACTCTGTATTAATCCTCCTCCTTGTCTATCTAGGGTGGATATTGCACCACTAAAACTAAACTGAAATGGAAGGGGCTTACCAACCCCTAACAAAAAATTGGCTGAAAGAGCACATCAACAAGAGATCAAATCATAAAACCAAAGAGAATGGTTACCCCTCTATTTATCCTTCCTTTATACCTTCTAGATCTTTCCCCTTTTTCACCAAATCAAACCCTCACTTTATTTTCCCTCCAATTCAAATTAAATATAGTTATTTATTTTATTTAATGTCACTTTTAGGATTTTTCATTATTTTAACCCAGTGACACCAAATAAACTTCCCTGAATCCCTTTTTCCTTGTTGACTATAGCCTATGGGAGTCGTATAAACCATTGATTCATCCTTCATCACGATCAATTGGAAGGGGACAATACAGCCCTCCCTTCCCAAGATTGCTTTTCCTCAAGCAACTCCAGATCTGGGTGTTGTAAGATCTGCTCTCCTTCCTAGGTAGCATCTTCTACAGGAAATATTCTCCATACAACCAAGTATTCTTGAATGACCCTACTCCCCAGCCTCTATTCCCTGACATCAACCATCCTATCATGAACTAGAACCAACTGCCCTTCCTCATCTAGTGGAGGAAGATTTGTTAAAGTAGTGACCAACTCTCCCAATGCCTTCTTGAGGAAAGATACATGGAAGGTGTTGTGGATCCCACTATCCTATGATAGCTCCAACGTGTATGCTACCTACCCAACTCTCTTGATCACCCTTTAGGGTCCGTAAATGTAAGGCTTTAGCTTCTCTACACGACTCTTCTTTAGCGATGATTGCACAAAAGGCTGCAACCTAGACTATATCTCAAACCTCAAAGCCACATTCTACCCTGTGCCTATATGAATATATATTTTGTTGATTCCGAGTGTCCTACAAATTCTCCTTCAGGACTCTCAAGATGTCTTGACTTTCTTGCAACCGGTCTTTGGCTTTGGGAGCTCGAATCTCTCCAAACTCCAAATCCACAAAATATAAAGCATCATAGCCATACAATTCCTTGAATAGGCTCATCTCGATGGACATGTGATGAGTGGTTTTGTAGAAATGTTCCCTGAGATGCAACCACTTTATCCATGCTCATTTTTTCCATGACACATAGTTCCTCAGGTGCCCCTTGATCCATTTTTTTCTATCTCATTATGCCCATTTGTGTGGGAGTGATAGCTATTAATAGGTGATAGCTATTAATAGGTATCAACTATGTCCTGGATAACCTAAACAACTCCTGCCATAACGTACTGAGAAACCTACTATCCCATTCACTGAAGTTTGAACACCTCCTTGAAGAATAGATATGCTACTTGAGATGCATTGTACTATGTAGGAATGGTAGATAAGTGTTAATATTTAGTCATTATATCCACTACCACATAGATACAATCTATTCCTTGCACCTTTGTCAATCCTATGATGAATTCCATGGAAATGTTGTGCCACTTCTACTCTGGAATCAACAAAGGATGAAACAATCCTACAGGATGTGTGAACTCTGACTTGTTTTGTTGGAAATTAATTCACTCCCTCACATGATGAAGTACATCCCCCTTGAGACCCTTCCATGAGAATCTCTCCCTCACCTTCATGTAGGTATTTAGATACCTTCAGTGCCCTACTAATGGTGCTTCATGTACTTCCCTCAAAATATTATCCTTAAGAGTGGACTCAGGGAAAAGATAAATCCTATATTTGTAGTATATGATGTCATCCACTACCTTGTACCTATAATCCTAATAATTCCCTCCATAAGCTCATAAGCAAAGCTATTCCTGGAATATTCCACCAAGAGAATGGATTTACAGCCTGTTGAGATGTTTGTCATGGAGAAGGCTACATGTCCTCTGGATAAAGAGTTATAAACTATATTCTTCTTCCCCTTTACATCCTCAATGTAAAAATCATATGCATGCACCTTACTCACCCATTTCTACAGCCTCTCATTTAGGTCCTGTTGCTCTAAGAAATATCTCAAATTGTTGTGGTCAGTCCTAACCACAAAGCATCCTCCTACCAAGTATTTTCTGAATTCTGACAATGCATGCATGATGAACAACATCTCCTTATCATAGATTGGATAGCGATTCTCAGGATCCCTTAGATTTCTTCTCTTGAACGTTATCAAGTGTCGGTTATGCATCAATACTGCTCCTATCCCATCACCAGATGCATCACACTCTAGGACAAAAGGTTGTGTGAAATATGGGAGTGCTAATACTGGGAAAGTGCTCATCACCCTGTTCATTTTTTTGAATGCTAACTATGAATCCGCTGACCATTGGAATTCCCCCTTCTTGGTGAGGTATGTTAATGGCACAACTAATTGTGAAAATCCTTTCACAAAGCTCCTGTAATAGTTGCATATCCCGAAGAATCCTCACATGTCTGTGAGTGTCTTGGGGGTGGGATAGTCTAATATGGTCTGGATATTTTTCCGATGCACATTCACTCCCTCAAGACCAATCATGTGCCCAAATAGAGGATATTTGTTAGCCCGAACTCACACTTTTCCTCCTTGGAAACAATCAATTGCTCCTCCATAATGGTGAGATTCTCTTCCACATGCTTCAAATGTTCATCCCACGTCCTGTTGTAGATAATAATATCGTCAAAGAACACTAGTAAGAATTTCCTCAACTTTTTTTTGAAGATATGGTTCATGCAAGACTGAAAGGTAGTTGGTGCATTATTCAACCCAAAGAGCATGACTAGAAACTCATAATTCCCATAGTAATACCCGAATTTTGTCTTATGGATATCATCCTCTCTGACCCAAATCTGGTGGTATCCTAATCACAAATCAACCTTTGAGAAACATATTGCCCCATGTAACTCGTCGATCAACTCATCAATCCTAGGTATTGGGTATCGGTTTTTGATGGTCTTATTGTTTAGTTCCATGTATTATATGCACATCCTCATAGTGCCATCTTTTTTCTTCACTAGTACAACTGATGAAGTCAAAGGACTGGAGCTAGGCTTGATATGTCCCATCTCTAGTAATTCCTTTATGTCCTTCTCTATTTCTTCCTTGAATCACTTCAGATGTTTGTAGGGGGTGGTAATCACAAGCTTTGGCCCCTCTTCTAGCTCAATGACATGCTCAAATCCTTTGTCATGTGGTCTCCCTATTGGAAAGGGTTTGGACACTCTTTCATGCTTTCCAAGCAATGTCTGGATATCCACATGATAATTATGGTGATCATGTGATGGCTTCGCCAGGGTGATCAAGCACTTTGATGTGCAAGCTACGTCCCCATGTCTAAAAAGGGCCTCCATGCACTGTTTATATATGATCATAAGGGAACCTTTTGACATACCTCTTAGGATGACTCACTATCCACCCTTGTCTCGAAACTCCATCCTATTTTCCCAAAAACTCATGTAGATATCTCCCAATGAGTACAACCACTGAACTCTTAGCACCACATGAGTATCTTCTAAATATATGACATAAAATTCATTGGTCAATGTATAGTTTTTTAATGTTACTTCTAGTCCCATGATCCTCTGAGTACATATCGTGTTGTATCCATTTACTACTACCAAATTGAATCTCTCGAAATAGTCTGCAGGGATTTGTCTCATGGTGACAAGTGCAACATCAATGAATTTGTGGGTGGCTCCACCATCAACCAATGTCATAACCCTATGCTCCTACACAATGCCTTTGACCCTAAATGTGTAATATTTAGGGACTCCTGAAAGTGTGGAAATGGTCACTCCCTTGGGGATATCCTGCAATGGTGTTTTCTCTGTAGTATGCAATGGCTCACCACTATCTTGTACAATACCTTCATCATCACAATCATCCTCCTCATCAGAAAATACCTCAATGCAATGGAATTTACCTTTTCCCATACATCGATGACCCGACTCCCATGATTCTCTGCAATTGAAGAAAAATTTCTTCCTCCTTAGTTCTCTATGAGTCTCCTCATCCATCCTATCCTTCCCTGTCCATGCCTTATGGGGAAAATTCATCTCCTTACCCCCTTGAGGGATGAAGGGTTTTCTTGGTACCTTATTGGAGACTATGTCCTTCATGTCCTGGGTTCTCATGATGACCTCCTGCAATGTGGTTGGCATAAAGGTCTTCACCCATCCTCTTAGGGTTTCATCTAGACTTTCCATGAATAGCATCACCAACCTTTGTTGAGAAATATCTGTCACCATAACTGCCATCCTCTGCAAATCTGTGTTGTATGCTTCTGGTGTACCTATCTATCTCAATTGTGCCAAATCCCTGAAGTGTATCTCAGGGCCCTTCTTGTCAAACATGTCCATCAAACTTTGAGTGAAGTATATATATGAAGTGATGTTGGCGTGCCCTAATGTCACCAACCCATGATACCACCATTCATGAGCTTATCCTTCCAAGTGAAGGGTGGCATACTTAATTGCTTATGCCTCGGTCATTGGGTTAAGTTGGAGGTAAGTGTCAAACTTATGTACCCATGCTTTGACCGTGCTCTTGGAAGACCCATTGAAGGTTCGGATAGTCAACCTTCCCACCTTGTGTGTGAGGTCAAAGTTATGTTGGCTCTGTGCTCCTCTGCTCCACTCCTTAGGTCCGTACTTCTGTTTGAGGTCACAAAAGTCATTATAGGAGAATTTCTCACATATGTCTTCATCTATCATCTCGTACTCCATGTATGAAGTTTTAATATAAGGCCCTGATCCAATTTTTCTTCTGCTCCTGTAGACTTCCCTGTTAGGAACTGTGGTAATAAGGGCCCAGGGATCCTTAGCCTCCCACTTTGAACTGGGGTATGGTTATTGCTACTCTCTATGTGCATCTTGTCATCCCAATGGGATCCACTGGGTCCACCTTGACCTACACCATTTGTGTCCCCATGTTGTCCCACCAAGTGTGTGAGCACCTGAAGGGTATGTTGTTGGAACCTTGTTATCTCTGACCATGTATTTTAATATTTGGAGCATAGTCCCTTCAGGTTTGTCTCCCATGATTCCCTTTGGCTCCAACTCTATGTGGTTTACTTATGTTTCTCTTTCTGGTAACTCTCGAGAGGACTGTCCTCCACACCTTTTTCTCCTAGGCATCAATGTAGGCACATGCAGGCATAATCACCAGCTTTGATACCATTGTAATGTCCCTAACTAGGAGGGATAGAAAGAATATAATTGCTTCCCAAATTATTATGTTTCTCTATGTGATTTTGTCAAATACTTTGCTGGAGATTCCTTATAAACATTTTGCATATGTCTCATAGATAGGAATATTTTTAAACACATCACATATCACATGAATCCATTACACAAATAATTGAGAAGATAACCATGGAATATTTATTATGGTATGAGAACCCAAATCACAAAAATGCAAATATCACTAATGGTTGTAACAACAACTGCCAAACCCTCTTGAATACAACAAATCTATTGGTTGCAAGTGGATACAAAATATACTAACAAAAAAAATCAAGGAATCTGTAGATGATGCCAAAATCTCCTCAAGCTACCAAGTATACTGATTGTCATATCTATCTCACACTCCCTCAATCTGCTCCTGAATACCCACTGCAGCAGTATGACCTCCCGTACCCAAATCCGGTCTCTGCAATCTTAAATTATAGAGGGCCTCGCGGGATGAAGATGGACAACACGTGGAGCCTTGCAGGACACCCTGTGCTCAACCAGCGGGGATGCCTCCTTTCATAGCTACGCAAAACCCTCCTGACACCTGCATATTTAATGATCGATTTCCTCCAGAAATATGCCGCAAATCCCCTACGCAAGATTATATACCTCCAATCTCTCTCCAAGATGAAACCAAACACCACAATGAACAAAAATGAGAACTCCAGCTAAATCCTCCTCCTTGTCTATCTAGGGTGGATATTGCACCACTGAAACTAAAATTAAATGGAAGGGGTTTACCAACCCCTAATGTAAGCTTGGTTCAAAGAGCACATCAACAAGAGATCAAATCATAATACCAAAGAGAATGGTTACCCCTCTATTTATCTTTCCTTTAGAACTTCTAGATCTTTCCCCTTTTTGACCAAATCAAACCCTTACTTTATTTTCCCTTCAATTCCAATTAAATATAATTATTTACTTTACTTAATGTCACTTTTAGGATTTGTCATTACTTTACTTAATGTCACTTTTAGGATTTGTCATTCTTTTAACCCAGTGACACCAAATAAACTTCCTTGACTCCCTTTTTCCTTGTTGACTATAGCTTACAAGAGTCGTATAGGCCATTGAGTCATCCTTTGTCACGATTAATTCCCATATTATTATCCATCACTACCTTGAATATTCATCTACTAAGAGATAATACATCGAATAAACCTATTTTATTATGTAAAAGTGATTTGCATTTCACATCAATTCATCATCTTCCTTCTTAAGTTTGAAAGAAGCCTTTACCTAGACATGCCTAAAGTTTTTTCACTCTTCAACTCTTTTTCATTGTAGTTCCATATATGAAACAAATTTTCAACCTCATATCCAAAGATTGCCACCAGTTAAGTGACACGCATTTGAAAAGTAAAAGCATCCTTTTTTACGTTAGCTTCCTTCTAAGATTTCCTAAAATTTATATACATCCTTGCCACCAATCCATAAGTCAAAATCCAATTTCACTTTTTTGCCAATTTGCATTTTAAATAGCTTTTAACCAGTGAGAATGGTCTCACCAAAAGCTTCCAAAATAGTGACAAATGATTTTTTTACTAAGTCCCTTATCCAAACTTATATAAATTAATTTTTTGAATTTTATATAAAATTCATTTTAATACCATATTTTAATAAAATGTCAACATACACGTTAAATTTTGACACAAGATCCAATAAAGACATGCATTCAATATAATGCATACTTTATTTCTTGTCTGTGGACATGGAGTGTGTATTCCACTATGTCTTCCTACAATCATACAATGTGTATGACAAGAACCTATTAAACACATACACACGTGTCATTCTTTCTAATCTTCAATCTGGAATCATTTTACACGTGTAATCTTAAATTTAAAAAGATGTCCTTTGACATGAAGCCTTTG
>SNQJ01S0052319.1:156738-175608 GCA_010110895.2 Picea sitchensis | reverse complement strand
TCATGGTCTTCCACCAATACAATCTAGAGAATACATCATAGAATTAATTCCTAAAGGCCCTTCTTTTAAGGGGTTCTTTTAATTTCCATATTATTATCCATAGCTACTTTGAATCTTCATCTACTAAGGGATAATACATTGAGTAAGCCAATTTTGTTGTGTAGAAATCTAGATCAAAAGGATTTGTAGTTGACATCAATTCATCCTCTTTCTCCTCAAGTTTGAAATAAGCCTTTACTTAGACATGCCTAAAGTTATTCCAATCTTTAATTCACCTTCGTTATACTTTCATATATGAAACAAATTTTCAACTTGAAATCCAAAAATTTCTACCAGTTAAGTGACACACATTTGAAAAGGACAAACATCCATTTTGTAGGGTCTTAGTTTTGATGTGTTTTGGTACAATTTACAAGATCTTAGTTTTTCATTTACCTAGCCATTTTCCTCCTTATTACCCTATAACAATATATCTTTCACCATTTTGTCTCCAAAATACATTCTTGGTTTAATGGTAATCATTTAAGCCTAAGTGTTTCATTTTCCCTTGTTTAATGAATGAAATATGTTAATTAGTCGAGCTAATGGAATTAATGGAACATTCATGTTGTTTGTTGAACAGATCCTGCAGTCATCTTGATGGTTGATATATTTTCCACTTGTGCCAACTGATTCAAAGATGTGGGTTCTAGAGAAAATCGAGTACACATGGATATCCATTATCCAAATTTACCAACACTCCAACCGTAGAAGCGCTATTACTGGTCAAAGATCTACTCTATTCCTACAGAGTGCACAAGATGGTTATAATTTCATGCCTTCGGTCATGAAATCATAACGAATTTACTTGTACAAAATTTTGTTGGTTCAATTAATTGTTTGAAGCCAAAAATGTAATATCCCAACTATGTTTAGTGGATTGTACAAGATTTGGAAGTTCAAAGTTGTTAGTCCTTAATTTGAAAACTCATTGTATAAACACCCAAGATGATCATGCCCGAATACATAGATGACGGGAGTTGATAGACTTATATAGAGTTAAAAGAGGCAGATCACACTCTGTTCAAAGTGCCCATGTAGTGTGTTCCTTTTTTATATAAAGTCTAGTTTAGGCACCATCGATTGTTGAGTTATTGAGTTTGTACATGTTAGCGGGCATACTTCTGAGAGAAGGCATGGATCCCTTCATCTTAGGAGTATCACCTAGTGTGTTGTTTATTTAATTGTTTCATTAGAACCAGTTATAGTTTCATTATTTGCATTAATTCATTCAATCTAATTCCTGTAGAAAGTTTGATCTAGATTTTGTAGTGAGTTTGATTAATTCATGTTACAATTTCATTTATGCGTAGTTTAGATAATGTCGTGAACATGAAGCTTCATGCTTGATTTATTGATGGTCTAGTTGGTGATTCTTTGAACAAGAATTGTCTAGAGTTGTAGATCGATGCAACTAAGTGATTTCCATTCGTCACTGATCAACAACTTCCCATGATGATTATCTTGATCATATGCATTAGTGTTTTTTATTGTGATGCTTTTATTTCTAGTTAATATTTTTCATTTTGATCAATAGAGTGGATCCAATAGATTATTGTTGGGTATAAAAACCTATATCCAACCTACGATTTGACCTTAGAATGTCCATTGTCATATGAGCAATTAAATTTGTTTCATGGTTTATTAGAATTGTGTATCTCTGAGATTTTTTCTACATATACTTTTTGTGGTGCTTCTTAAGTCTACAATCCTGGATTGACAATTAATGAACTGAATTATTATTATCATATAATTTTCCCAACATTTTGGCATTGTTGTTGGGGAAGCACCGAAGGAGTTGTTAACCCTGCAGCCACCAAATCAAAAACTAATATGCAATGGAAACAATTTCGAAACAGATCAAACATAAAACACAAGGATTTACGTGGTTCACCCAATCATTGGGATACGTCCACCAAGCAGAGGTATCAGTTTTATTATTGTTCAATGAAGAGTTACAACATGCTCTTTTACTCATCTGTATGCATACATGAATTTATAGTCTTCCTCTCACAGTTTCAAGAAACTAAATTCATTAATTACAAACCAATCTAATTCTATTTATGGTTGTTTGTTTCAACAACAACCAAATTCTATGAATCGATCAATATCGTTGCACAAGTTGTGGAAAAATACTGTCACCTAAATGATGCGTTGTTGTCACCATTTACCAATCTCCACCTTGATAACAATTAACCTGATACCTTTCTCCTTATTTTTTTCATCACCTTTTCTACAAGCCAAGAGAAGCCAAGCACCATCGTAGCTTCTCTAAAGTACTGGTTTTGTGAACATGTATGTGCAGTTCTCTTTTGTATGAACCTTTTCAAGAGAAACTCCACCTTCATCGATGACCTGTCTTACAAAATGGTACTTAATAGGAATATGTTTAGTTTTACTGTGGTAGGATGGATTCTTGGCCAAGTGAATAGAACTTTGACTATCACAGAGTAGCTTTACTTTGTCCTGCATCCTTCCAAACTCACCAAACAAAAATTTTAACCAAACCACCTCTTTTCAAGCATGTGAAGCAACTATGTATTATGCTTTTGTAGTGGATAAAGAAACAATGCTCTGTAGCTTTGACATCCAACTAATAGCTCCACCTGCAAGAGTAAAGACATATCCTAAAGTTGACCTCATTTTGTCCAAATCACCTGCAAAATCAGAAACAACATATCCATCGACTAACTCACAACCACCATTATAGGTGATATAGTAATCACTTGTGCCCCTCAGATATCGAAGCACCCATTTCACTGCTGCCCAATGCTCTTTACCTTGATTTTCCATATATCTGCTGACAACCCCAACTGCATGTGAAATGTCTGGTCTTGTACAAACGATCACATACATTAAACTTCCTTCTGCATTAGCATACTGTAGTTGATACATATGTTCATTTTCTTCTTCTGTACTAGGACAAAACTTGAAGAAAGCTTAAAATGGGAAGCGAAAGGTACAAAAATTGGTTTTACACTGTTCATACCAAACCTCAAAAGTATTTTATCGACATACTTCTGTTGTGACAACCAAAGCTTACCATTCCTCTTGTCTCTAAATATCTCCATGCCTAAAATATGCTTTGTTGCTCCTAGATATTTCATATCAAATGTCCTATCCATTTGAGCCTTTAACCTGTTGATCTCAGTTATGTTTTTTCTTGCTAAAATCATATCATCAACATACAATACTAAGATAATGAATATTCCATTATTCAATTTATTAAAGTAAACACAATGATCATACTCACACCTTGTAGAATTCTGGCTCATCATGAAAGAGTCAAATTTCTTGTACCATTGTCTGGGCGTCTGCCTCAGACCATACAATGATTTCTTGAGCCTGCAAACAAATTTCTTGTTGCGATTCTAAACGAAACCTTCAGGTTGTTCCATGTAAACATCCTCATCCAAATTTCCATGTAAGAAAGAAGTCTTAACATCTAGCTACTCCAAATCCAAATCAAGTGACACAACTAATGCTAACACAATTTGAATTGAAACAATCTTAACAATTGGTGAAAAAATCTCATGAAAGTCAATACCTTATTTCTGAGAATATCCTTTCACAACCAGCCTTGCTTTGTACCTTTCTTCCTTATCATCAACACCCTTCTCCAGCTTGTAGACCCACTTGCAACCTACATTTTTCCTGTCTCTTGGAAGTTCTACCAAGTCCCATGTAGCATTCTTTGCTAAAGCATTCATTTCATCCTTCATTGCTTCTTTCCATTTTTCACTGTTAGAACCCTCCACAACTTCCTGATAGCATGAAGGATCTTCATCGTTAGTACTTAAAGAAACTAATGAAACAAAATCATCATACCTTCTTGGAGGAACTCTGACCCATGTAGACCTCCTTAGGGAAGTTTGTGGTTCATCCACAATTTGTTGAATGTCATTATCATCCATGTTTTCTTTTGTAGGAAACTCTTCATGAACATCTTCAGAAACTTGTTCATGTTCACTTTCATCTGTAGTTGAACGAGTTACAAACTGAATCTGTTGATATTTCGGTACTTCTACCTATTTCACTTGAACTTGTACATATGATTTGATGAGAGACGATTCATCAAATATTACATCTCTGCTAACAACGATCTTGTGGGCAGTATGATCCCACAACTTGTACCCCTTAATACCATCACCATATCCAACAAAGATAAGCCTTTTTTATTTTGGATCTAATTTAGAACGCTGTGGTTTCAGAATTAGAGAATAGGCTTCACAACCAAAAACTTTAAGATTAGAATAATTACAAGGGTACCTCTTCAGGAATTTTTCACTCTATTGTTGTTGATGGTGATCGATTCACCAGATAACAATTTTTAGTTACTGCTTCTACCCACAGTTCCTTCTACAAGTTGAAGTTACTAAGCATACTCCTTACTCTCTCTAGAAAATTCATGTTCATGAGTTCATCAACTCCATTTTGCTGAGGAGTATAGGCAGTGGTTTTATGCCTATCAATCCCAAACTCCTTGTAATAGTTCTCAAATTCCATTGATGTAAATTCACCACCATTATCAGTTCTGAAACATTTAATGGACCTATCAATGCTCTTTTCCACTAAATCTCTAAACTACTTGAAAATAGTAAATACATCAACCTTTCTCTTCAACATATAGATCCACACCTTCCTAGAGAAATCATCTATAAAAGTAAAAAAATATGATGATCCTCCATACGAAACAATAGGGGATGGTCCCCAAACAACATAATGGATATAGTCAAGGATTCCCTCACTGGTGTGTCTTCCGGTTTTAAATTTTTGCCTATTCTGTTTTCCATAAATACAGTGCTTGCATAAATCTAACTTTAAAGATTTTAGACTAGGAAGTAACTTGCGATCAGATAATACATTCAATCCTCTTTCGCTCATATGGCCCAACTGTTGATGCCACAGTCGAATAGAATCACTGTCATTCTCGGATACAGTTGTCGCATGATATGACTCGGTTCTTCCTTCTAATAGAAACAAGTTTCCAACCTTCTTCGCTTTCATAACCAGTAGAATTCCTTTGTAGACCTTCATAACTCCACCTTGAACAATACTTTTATATCCTACAGTATATAAGACTCCCAAAGAGATTGGGTTCTTCGTAAGCTCAGGGACATGTCTCACATCAGTTAGTATCTTAACAAATCCATCAAACATCTTAATTCGAATGCTACCAATTCCCACAACTTTACATGATATATAATTTCCCATGTAAACAATTCCATCATATATAGACTGGTAAGTAATAAACCAGTGTCTATGAAGACACGTGTGATTTGTAGAACTAGAATCTAATAACCATTGTTTATCATATAGTGAAACAACACTAATTGATAAAACTTCATCAGTCATACATGAACCTGTTGTTGAACCTATTTCAGTTTCATTTGCTTCCTTCGTCTCTTTTGGAGGGTCTTCTTTGGAGGCTTTTTTTCTCTTCCAACAATCCTTCTTCAGGTGTCCAGATTTTCCACAAAACCATCACTTAATATTTCTCTTCTTTCCCTTTGATTTTGATCAAGATAAATCCCTCTAAACATGTCCTCTTTCCTTAGGTCTTTCTCTGAACACCATCACCTCAGATGTAGAGGTTTTTAACTTGGACTTCTTCCTTATTTCCTATTGGCACAGGGGCAGACCCAAGGTTCAATGCTCAAGAGCACACCAACAAAGCCCTAACTACCGGCCCTTTCGGCAACACCTGCGAAGTAGATGAAGTCTCACCTAAGGTAGAGGCAGGGGTGGTTGCAAGACTCAAGTGTCTGCAACCTTAGCTGGGACACAGATCTGTGATTCTATCCTTACATGGAACTTAGCATAGATCATTCATCAGTATTTAACCCTTATTATACTTCGCAGACAGCACAAAGCTTCGCAGTGAATACTCAGATGTACATTGTTTCAACACTTATCCTTAGTAACACATATCATATCTAGTAGATCCGCACTAAGCATACTCTTACACATCAAATCTAACAATCATATATATATCTAAGAAGCACAAAGAATAAGTGGATATATCAAAGCACATAGCATAAGAAAAGATAAACGCATTGAACCAAAGCACAGAGCATAACACGCAGATTTACGTGGTTCACCCTCCCTGAGGCTACATCCTCAAGATCTTCTTCTTTATTATCATCGTCAAGTTGTTACAAGCACAAAGACTCTGAAACCCTTCTTCGCATAGGACAGAAGATTTGTGCAACTCGCTAGATCCTTCTTCCTTGTGTTACAGTATCAATCACACATTAACTTGCACTTAGTCTTGCAAGCCTTACACAGTTCTCATAGAGCACTTATTCAGCATCACATAGATGCACCACCAATTGCACTAAGCAATCACATCTACTACTTCTTGCATTACCTATATTTATATTTATACATTAAAAAAGTGGGCCTAAGCTAGGGTAAACCCACGGGCCGACAACCCTTTCCCATTACAATAACGCAAAACCCTAAAAGATGCCAAAAAGTGGACCGAGATCCCGTGATCTCTGCTTCGCCTAATGCTCCATCTTTGACAAGGTTTCGAAGTCCAAAAATGGTCAATTATGACCAAGTGTTCCTCAAAACTTGGTCAAGGGCCAACAGGCCCCCAACATTCACCTATGACTCGTCTCGAGTCACTCAGGTCTGACCAATTCTGCTTTGAATTCCTCGAGCTTGGCTTGAGATTCTTTGACCTATCGCATTGCTACTGCCTCTTTCTCGACGAACTCCTGGATGAGTGCCTCATTCACCGGCCCTTCTAGGTGATGTTCTGTTGTACTCACATGTTGTTCAAGTTCTACTCCTTGGGTTTCAACTTCAGTGAATAGTTGGCATGCCTTTTCTTGCACTGGTTGAATTCGTTGAGAGACTTCCATTACTTTACTCTGAAGCGTGTGAATCTGTTGTTGGGTTGTGCATTGCTCTGGAAACCTCTTCATTCATTCTACGGGCGACAGGGTCTTCAGTTGCACTTGTAGCTTTTCGGCATCGTACTTCGCCTCTTGGAGCTATGACTCCAATTTATGAAATTATGGGTTGTCGGTTAAGTTCTCGTAGATCTATGCACTTCTGCTACTTAATTGTTTGCATTCCTCAGAGAGTGCTTTAATCCTTTCTATGGTGCTCCGAGTAGTTATTTCTCGTTGGTCGCGCACTTATTGTGGGGTCTGTGGTATGGTCTGAAGCTCTAAGTCCACGACTCATTGTTAAATTTTTTGAATAACTTCAGCAAGCGTCATCACTTGGCGTTCGATGGGGTCCTCTGCCTTCTATTCTAAGATGGCCTATTGACTGCTTCTTCAATCCCAATCTGCTTCACGAGTAGCTTCTCTTTCTCTTTTTGGATATTCGCTCTGTCTTCTTCAAATTTTTCTTGGAGAGTGTCCTTCTCTTGTTGCGCAACTCGTCGTTTCTCGATGATTTCCTCCTGTGCTTGCTTTAAGGCCTAGGTGGCCTACGTTGTTTCTTCCTGTGCCTTTCGAAGGTGTACTTCGACCGTGTCAACAATCTTACGGATTTGAATTGGTTCATTTCCTTCTTCTGTTGTTCCTTTTGGCAGGGGCGCAGAGGAGACTGTGTTGCTAGACTAGAGAGATTGTTGTACTCCTTAGAGTTTGATCTCGATTATGTTGTACATTGTCTCTTGCTTAGCTTCCTTCTTTTTTGCTATCTCTTCTATGGCTTCTTTCATAGTTGCGATGAGAAAACTGAAGTCATCTGGAGTGAGCGTGGTCTTCATCTTAGTCACGAGTTCTTTTGATTTCTTTCTGGAAGAAGGTTCTACAGGAGAAACCTTCCTTTTCTTTATGATTTCTACTTCATCTCCTAGCCTCTGTTCGACTTCCTCTAAGTCTTTGCCATTACCTCCTTTCTTTAGTGTAACGGATGTGGTTCTTACAAATATGTTGTCTACATCCTAGATATCCTCATCCTTCTTTGTCTGCTTTGTTTTCTTTGTCCTACTAGGTCCAAGTGTATTCTGTGCATCTTCTGGGCTATCAATGTTGGACACTTTTACGGGGTCTGCTGGAATAAGGAGGTTCGTCGACCATTCCTTGGTGATTTCCTCCAAGTCTTTTTCTGTCAGCTTGTAATAAGACTGAAGTTGTTCCTTGTTCTCATCAGTGTGTGTTGTTAGATATCTAAAATGGTGGTCTGCACTGAACTTTATCAAAGGTTGAAACCTATGTAAAGTATTCGAGGTCATACAAGGCTTGGACTAGATGGTGAGCTTTAACTGGGTGTAGTAGGTATGAATTATGACATTGGATTTCCACTGCTTTTTCATGTCTTTCGAGTACCACAGGGTACTGAAATTCACAGCCAGTGGTTCAAAGGGATCAATGTCGGGGAAGGTTGCACCTTCCGGTAGCTCCCATGCAATGAAAGCTATAAGTATCAATATACAACTAAAATCAAATGCATGCCCCTGATCCTGGGCTTCTCTACAATCAATCTCTGGTTGATTCGCTAGGTACTTTGCCCAGTTCATATGTAGTCCCTCTGCGCACTTTCCTATGAGGTCGACTACAAATCCAGATACTTGCATGGGTCGATTCTTGCGTACCAACTTCCCTATGATCAGTTGAAAGGTGAGGTGCACTGCGCCACTTTCAATAGAAGCTACCTTGTAGCCTCGCACGCCTTTCTCAACATCACCATAGGCTTCTTTGATCTTCTGAGCAAGAGCATGATCCATGGTATTTCCAGGATAGTAATCGTGGGGATCAAGGCCCTGAATGCTAAGCCCAGTGATCCGGTTGATCAACGTTGGATCAACTATTATGCGATGATTCAACCATAAGTATCCTCCATGGTAACTTTCCAGCAACAACTTCACACAAGCATTCACCTCTTGGTGTCTGTCGAAGTGTGGTATCTTCATAACGTTGAGCAGAGTAGACTGTGTGAGGTTCATCGTCCATTGTTGAGGGACGATCTTTGAATTATTGCCCTTGGTTCTAGTTAGGTACTTGTACGGGGAAAGTGTGCTGTAAACTTTACGATCCCCCAGGTTGAAGTCACTAAACTTCAATGTTGTGATCTTGTCGTGATCTGTGCGGACTCCGCGTACTCCTTTCGGCAGGTATGTCATGACTAGAGTGTACTCAAAGTCTCTAGGCACACTATCTCTGTTGATCGCACCGCTCAGAGGTGGTATGCAAGCAGGTAGGATGGATGGAACTAACTTCGTGTTGGTCATATCGTCCTTATGTTTAGTTCTTCTTTCTGCGCCATCTCGGGATGTTCTTTCTCGAGAAGTCGATGGGGAGGCTTTCACTCCTCTCGTTGATGATTCTTGTAAACCTGTAGATAATCCCCACTCTGACATGACTCTTTCGGTTCTGAGGCTAGAGAGTACCTCTCTTACAGATTCTTCAGCTGTGCTAAATTCATCAGACATATACGCTCAGGATCAATTATTTGGGTTCTCAAAGTAATGTAGATATTGTAGTAAGGTAGAGAGTAAGGGTGGAGTAATCACAGTTCACAATTCAAGTAGTCTACGAACTCAAATTCACGATTAGCAAAAGTGTCTTCCATGCATGGCGCAATGGATTAAGTAACTAACTCTGTAACAGATTGTTTGCAACGGATATGGGGCATCCTTAACTCTGGTTCTATCCATTATGGTGTGGTCTAATGGTTTGGTGATGAGCCATCAATGTTTTTCGATCCATTCGGGGCAGCAGTCCAATGGATATATCAGCCTCCAATGGCTATATTACTTCACCACGGCGAAGTGACCCATGTCGTTGTTCTATTATCCCGACGAAGCTCAAATTTTGCAAAGTTTCTTTCGGAGAGGTTCCCTCTGGAACCCTATGTAGCATGTCGATCTGAACTCTCTTTTTACTTAGATTTCTATCATTCTTCCCTGTGAACTTCTTCTCGGTATTTCTTTTCTCAATCTGGTTCTTGTTTTCCTTGGGCATAGTCACTTCGCATTGTTGAGATTATTTCCCAAGACTCAGGAGAACTACTTTGTCTGTATCTGGTACATATACTCCAATATTCTGTGAGTCCCCTAACTCTTTGACATTTGAGCTTCCAGTCTCAAATAGCTTTGATTTATTCTCTTGTTCCTCAATCAGTTGTGTGATCCTTCTAGTCATGAAATATTTTAGCTCTTGTCTCTATTGTTGTAATACCTTTTCTTCTTCCTTATTTTTGGCTTGATCTCTCTCAATCCAAGGTTTTCCAAGTAACATAGTGAACAGGGTGTCGTCCTCAATAAATTTGATAATCTCAAAATCTTCTTCTGTCGAAGTTCCATTGACTGTCATAGGTATCTGAGCGAGTTTTCCACATAACATCACCATTTTTCCTCTGAATAGTCCGATTCCTCCCAGTGAAGGAATCATGGCAGGCTTCCCTATAACTTCTCAGGTTCTTTCTGGCATAATGCTCACTTGTGATTCTTCATCAAGAATACAGTCAATGTCGAAGTCCCCTAGTCTTGCTTTGATTTGTTCCTTTTCTTTGAAGATATTTGGTAATCAGACATCTTTATGTTCCTTAAGGGTTTCTTTCATCTGTATTAATACTTTCTCTGATTCTTTCTAGGGTTCTTCTATTTCTGGGGTTGTCCCTGGGTGCTCTTCATGCAGATTCATTCTTCCAAGATTAGAAATCATTCTAGGGCAATCCAATACTTCATGGTCCAAATCTTTGGAATAGAGACAACTGGGTTTTCCACCAGGGCAATCCTTATCTAGATGGCATGGTTTTCTATAACCGTAACATAGGGTCAATCCTCTCTTTATCTTAAATGATCCCCAACGTCTTTTGTACTGTGCACTAGGATGATGGTAGTTAGTCTGCAAAAAAATCTTTCTAGGATCCTACATCCATTTGTTAGTCCAAAAATTCTTTCTATGCATAGGTATAACATATCTATCATTATGCTTATCAAATCTATTCATATCAAACTTTCTTTCTTCTATTAATGCCCTAGGTTTTAATCTAGGACCAAATCTATCAAACATACCTAGATCCATGCTCTAGAAAAAAAAATCACTTATCTTACTTCTACAGAGCACAAAGCTTCCAGATCTAAGAAATTTTAACTATTCTTACCTTTATTAGAGTACAAGGCTTATAGATCTTACCTCTGACCTCTTTCTTTCATAAATTCCCACTTTTACTTTTCCTAGAGAACAGAGCGTTCAGATGTCGCTTCTTCTCTTCAGATATGATCCTCCTTTCTTCAGATCTGACCTTATTCCTGGCACAAAGCTTCAGAGGTCGAGTAAAAAGTTGTGCACTAGGGCAACAAATCTACACACAGAGCTTTCTTTTGCACAAAGTTTCTTCTTCCTTAGTTCCCAACAATCACAGTTTCAGGTCCCGGCAACGGAACCATTTGTTGGCACAGGGGCAGACCCAGGGTTCAATGCTTAAGAGTGCACCAACAAATCCCTAACTACCAACCCTTTCAGCAACACCTGAGAAGTAGATGAAGTCTCACCTAAGGTAGAGGCAGGGGTGGTTGCAATACTCAGGTGTCTGCAACCTTAGATGGGACACATATATGTGATTCTATCCTTACAAGTCACTTAGCATAGATCATTCATCAGTATTTAACCCTTATTATACTTCGCAGATAGCATAGAGCTTCGCAGTGAATACTCAGATGTACTTTGTTTCATCACTTATCCTTAGTAACCGATATCATATCTAGTAGATCCGCACTAAGCATCCTCATACAAATAAGATCTAACAATCATATATATATATCTAAGAAGCACAAATCATAAGTGGATATATCAAAGCACATAGCATAAGCAAAGATAAACACATTGAACCAAAGCATAGAGCATATAACATAGATTTACGTGGTTCACCCCCCCCGGGGGGCTACATCCACAATATCTTCTTCTTTATTATCGTCCTCAAGTTGTTACAAGCACAAAGCCTCTAAAACCCTTCTTTGTATAGGACAAAAGATCTGTGCAGCTTGCTAGATCCTTCTTCCTTGTGTTACAATATCAATCACATATTAACTTTCACTTAGCATTGCAAGCCTTACACAGTTCACACAGAGCACTTATTCAACATCACATAGATGCACCACCAATTTCACTAAGAAATCACATCTACTACTTCTTACATTGCCTATATTTCTATTTATACATTACAAAAGTGGGCCTAAGCATGGGTAAACCCACGGTCCGACATCCCTTTCCCATTACATTAACCCAAACCCTAAAAGAGTCCCAAAAGTGAACCAAGATCCCATGATCTCTGCTTCGCCCAACACTCCATATTTGATAGGGTGTCGAAGTCCAAAAACGGTCAATTATGACCAAGTGTTCCTCAAAACTTGGTCAAGGGGCAACATTTCCTTAGACAGTAAAGCTACAACAATAACATCAAATTCAATACTTTTTATTGAACTGAAACTAATAGAGGTAACAAAGTGATCCCATGACTTGGGCAAAGAACAAAATAATGTAATTGCCTTATCTTCAGATTCAAATTTCACTCCCACGCTAGTCAACTAGACTAAAGGAGTATTAAAAATATTTAAATGATCAGTTATTTTCAAACCTTCCTTCATGCGCAAACTGTACAATTGTATTTTCAGGAAGATCATGTTTGTCAAGTATTTTGTCATATTCAATCTTTCCAGCTTCATCCACAAACATACTGTTGTCTTCTCCGTAACAATGTTGAACAAAACATCATCAGACAAACACATATGTATGGCACTCAGTGCTCTCGCATCGATCTCTTCCTACTCTTCATCTGAAATGGTCTTGGCTTTCTTTGATTTTTCCAAAAGCGCCTTTACCACGCCTTGTTGCACGAGTAGATCGTGCATCTTGAACTTCCAGATCTCAAAATTGTTCTTTTCATTGAACTTCTCAATTTCAAACTTAGCACTCTGAGTTTTTTAGTTGTCTTTATTATTCTCGGCCTCTGTTGTCTCCACTCTTATTTGATCTGCCTTGCATGTCCTTGGGTAGCGGGCACCATATAAAAGAAACTCAATGCTGGTTTCTTAAAAAACCCACTCCAAAATAAAAACAATTGGACATTGAACCCAAACAAGCAATCAATGTTTAATGAACTCTCTACTCCTAACCCAAAAAATCAGAAAAATTCTTATTTGACGCAAAACAAGTGAAACTGGGAAGAGGAAAAATGTGCACCTTAAGTCAGTGTTCTCTTCCTGCAGAGACCCCAGTGCTGGCTACTTAAAACATGGATTTCACAAGTGCACCATTAAATTGGCACTCCCTTCATGCAGAGACCCCAACGCTGATAGAAAAATGACGCTCCCACAAAGAAAAAAGAGATTGATGCCCCCTTAAGACAGATGACTCAGTGCTGATGTAATACAACAACGCTCCCTCCTAGCAAAGATCCCCACGCTGAAGTAAAACCAGCTCTCCTTATACCAAGAAACCCTAGCGCTGATTCAGAATCAACGCTCCCTGTGCATAGATTTGTTTCTTTGATGACAATGAATCCAACAATGCTCTGATACCAATTGTTAACCCTGCATCCACCAAATCAAAAACTAATATGCAACAGAAACAATTTTTAAATAGATCAAACATAAAACACGAGGATTTACGTGGTTCACCCAATCGTTGGGCTACATCCACCAAGCAAAGGTATCAGTTTTATTATTGTTCAATGAAGAGTTACAACAGGCTCTCTTACTCATCTATAGGCATATATGAATTTATAGTCTTCCTCTCACAGTTTCAATAAATTGGATTCATTAATTACAAACCAATCTAACTCTATTTATGGTTGTTTGTTTCAACAACAGCCAGATTCTGGGATTCAATCCATATCGCGGCACAAGTTGTGGAAGAATGATCGTCGCCTAAATGATCTGTTATTGTCACCGTTTAACAGGAATTAATCTCAAGAGAGTGTGTAATTATTTTCTTTTATTTTTTTCACAGGACCAACATTTTTTACTTAGAAAGTGGAAGCAGTAAGACATGAGGTGAAGAGAATATCTAGAAATATTATGGTAAGTCTCCATGAGCCCTTGTCATGTTGGTACTTTTAGTAGTTTTCATTTCTAGAATGATAAAGAATGTATGAATAAGCCTCAGGGCACTAGAGGTAAAAATCCTCAAAATAAACCCAACCATGTTTCCCCATCTAATGGTGCTACAAGTAACACCTGTTCTACTAACCCCTTGGCAGGAAGGGCCAAAGGAACTTCGGGGATAAGATCTTAGGGACCTAAGAAGGTTTCTATACTTTAGCCAATCAAAGAATAAATTCCCACATTAGGATTAGTGCTTACTTCTACTATAGAAGGGAAACTTGACATCAAATTCCAAACCAATCCGATTCAAGACCCAAAAATAGTGGTAGCAACCTCTGACGCATCTGTATCACAAGAACTACCTCCTTGGTGGCTCTAGATGGAAGAATAAGAAGTAATAGGAAATAACCATGAGGATACAGTAAGGATACAGTAACCTTTGAATTTTCCATCAGAGATCCCAATGGAACAATGAAAATGAAGAACATCTCCCCTCTTCCTTACAATTTTTTCATGGTTTGGCCATGGAAGATCTTGATGCAATCTTGTTTGATTTTGATGTTCTTTGTAGGAGTTATGACTACTCTACCATTTCCTAGAAGTTAAAATTATTTCCTGCCACCTTGAAGGGTGAAACCCTATGATGGTTTCGGTGTGTTGACGATTAAAATCGGAATGATTAATACTACCCGCAAAGGATTTCTAAGCTCTATTATTTATTTATGATAATAATAATTAACTAGTAGGTGGGACCCCTTGTAGACTAGAGGAAATATGATCGATGTGTTACGCTTATATGTTTGTTTTTGTTATAATGATGCCTACAATCTTCTACAGTTGATGTGCAGTCTTGGTTTCACTCGTTTTGACAACATGGTTGGGTGATGCATTGTGGCTAAATGTTGTTGATGTTCACTCGCAGTACAATGTAGTGCTATGGATATAAGGATTACTTTTTTTTATAGGTGTTATGTTATAAATTAAATATTGATTAATGTTCTTACACATGATTTTATACAAAGGGATAATAAATTATATGGGACCTTGATCAAAACAAAAAGAGAAAAAATATGGATAAATCCTAAGGCTATGGAAAAGGACTATATATAACCTTGAAAATATATATAATGGTGACAAATGTGAAGTTATGGTCCTAGTTTCTATACTATGCATTTTGGTTAAAGGATTATATGTGAGAACATATGGTAACATTAACATATGGTTATTATTTTGATATGTTTAGGGTGGCGCACTATATAATGGATATGGCATTGAATTTATAGATTGGATATGGTTTGAATTTAATGATTGATGTTATGTTAATTGGATGTATAGTACGTTGAATTGAATAGGTCCAAGTGAGGAAGCGACGTGCATTTACTGCACGTCACTCCAAACCACCGTCAAGCCTTTCACCCTAGCCATAGTTGCATTTTTCTTTGTTGGTTGTGGAAGCTCTGCGATTTCAGGTTTTGAAGGGGAAAACACAGGCCAGCTCTTCCTTGAAGCGATTTTTCCAGGTATGGTTCTTTTCTTTCCATCCATGATGGTCCCTTTGTATTGTGAATCAATTTGTTGGCTCATGATTGCATGAGTTATATGTTTTTCTTGAGTTTTCTACTAGGTATCAATGTTGTGTTTATGGTGTTCTTTGTGATTACTGTGGAATGTCGACATTTTAAAATAAAGGAATGGTGTTGTTGCTTTGTAAATCCTATGCATTGGTTATTGGTTTAAATGAAAATGGCAGTCAACTTGGGGTTTATTCTAGTTCTCTATGAAAAATGATGTCAATAGTGAAACAAGCTTTGAGTTTTGTTTGCTTGGGGTTTTACCACCATTCTGAGTAGAAATTGTTGTCACCCCATTTTCGTCTCGGTCGTTGTTGTGATTTGTTCTCCAAGTTGAAATGCAACTATCGACAATGGTATTGTTCTGGCTCTGTTTGGATGAGCCTGAGCTATTGTTTGTTATGGTTTTACTTACTATCACTATTGCCAAAAGCATTCCACAGTCTAATCGTTGTTTCACCCAGAATATTAAAGGGAAGCATGTGTATGTATAGAGTGGCCATGAGTTGTGCTCTGGCATTCTTTTCACATGTGTTATAAGAATTCGCTCCTCTCATCTCTGTTATAGTGGTTGACTGTTATGTCGGTGAGACTCACTTTCAATTGTATTTCGAAGGTTATAGACCTCCTAGGTGTTTGGAAGATACTGTGTTTCTGTGTCTTCAAGGATTCTACATTGTTTAAACCAACCCGTGTCTCCTCTCTGCAATAAATTTTTAAGAGGCAATTGTGTGTGCCTGGCTTGTTAAGCTCGAATTGCTTTGTTTCTAATCGAGAATTTTCTTTATGACTCTTTCAATATTTTGGGGTTATAAGTTAGACGACTGTGGTGATTTCAAAGGAGAACGACTCTCTATTTTTCCAAGATTATACTTGATTACCCATGCGTTCTTCTCGGTGGTAAATTATTTTAGGAGGTAAAAGGATGACAATATCTCTGTGTTTTTCGAAGGTTAAACACACTCTCATTACCTCTCTGCAATAAATTTTTATTGAACATGGCTTGATTATGGTTCTACTGAGCACGATTTGGTTTATAGAGCCTGATTTATTTATGTTTCTCCTCGGGCATATTTTTTTTCTCTACCAAGATTCTAATTACAAGTTAAATGATTGGTATTTTTCTAAAAAAGGGCATGACCACTATGAATTCAGGACCATCTCTTGATCGAATCTCTGTGTTTCCTCTCTGTGATAAATTTGTTGGAAAGAAAAAAAAAAGTATGGGTACTTACAAACCCGAGAAATTTCTTTTTGATTGAGTCACAATTATTCCATCCATCGTTGTGTTAAAACCTACCACGACCATGATTCAATTTAAGTTTAAAAGGAACCTATGTGTGGTTTGGTCCTATTCTCTTCATGCATCATATGGCCCTATCTTTTATCGAGCATTTATTTTGAAAGGAATTTTGTATATAGTTGATGAATATGGATCTCAAGCTCAGGGTTATATGTTTTTGGTTAAAATTTGTTATTGGATCAAGATTGGTATTGATGATTGTATTGTTGTTGACCTGTGTGTGATTAAATTGGGCCCGATTATTGTTTGGATGACAGTGGATTATGTCAGTCAGTGTTGAAAATGTGACTTTTGATGGTTAATCATGGATCTATGATTATTTGATTGCCAGGGATGAATATTGGATAGGATATTTGGAATCATGGTGTGTATTATATTTTGTTTTAAAAGCAAAAGTTTAACATTGAAACAGACAGGACTGTGGCTCGAATGGTTATGGAGTTACTATGGAATTGGAAATGATATTCATTGTATAGGATGCATAGATTGATATAATTGAAGAATTCTGGGAGATTAAATTGTTTTTATTAAAGACAACAAGCAATCTGTGTGTAATTAAGGAACATTTAAAGGATCTTGGTATTGGAAGTGGATGCTTTTAGATTGTAATTAAAACAGAGTTATGATTGTTGTTTGGTTTAATTTATTTTATGAACAATATTTGTATTATTCTCACTCATTTTCTCACCTTTTCGCTCATTATAACCCCCTCACGATCCCAAATTCATTTTTTACACTCCCTGTTCAATAAAATAAAATTAAAACTATGTATGATAGTGGTAAAAGATGACACATAAATAAATGGCAATTGATATATTTTGGTATTATTTGCACAATCAGTTATTTAATGAATTGTTGAGCAGTACTCATGTTCTTACTCCCTATCATGATATCGCTTTTTCTCTTATTACAATCCCCCCAGATATCCCATGAACCCTATTTCACTCCCTGCTCATTTGGAAATTATTAAATAAATTTTATGGATTGAATTACATGGGTCTTATGTTAATTTATGAGCCAAACTTTGTTTCATATAAAGAGAATGTCATTTATGGTCTGTTAAGAGCTAGTTGCTAATAATTGTTGCATACAAGATGAGCTTCTTCAGCAGAGGTAGTCATGGAAAAAACAATAGGGGAAGAGGTAAATGGAACAAAGGGACTAGAAGGCCCAAATTCTCAATTCACTTCGATGTCGATCCTCGGGAGTTGAACCAAATTTTTCAAGTTGATTTTTTCAATTGGATTGGGCAAGGGATAATTCAGCCTAGACCAGAGAAGCCCCCCTTCTAGCCTCAAAATGTTCTTGGTATCTCTGTGCCTCCCCATGTATCTTTGCAACTAGAATTTCCCAGGAATGATGGATGGCATGAGATTGTTCACCCAATAGTATCCCACCATCGTGGTTGGACAAAATTGTCATTACCTCCTCCTCCTCCACCTGTAAACATGAATGTTCAAATTTCCCTACACACTAACCTATACAATCCTCCCATGCAAGAAAACGACTGAAAACCGAGGCTCCCTGTGTGCAAGACAAAGGTAAAGTTGTTGCTTCCCCCCCTCTCTCCTTCAAGTGACTCATCATAGTCAGTTTCTTCTCATATGCACATGAGGGATGATTTATCCCATGTCATTAATAAGATCAAGCCTCAAGGTTCCACCCAACCTAAGGCTATTTTTGAGAAGTCCAAAGGGGACAACAATGACAAAAGAAGAATTGCCTCTCAAAGTGACAAATATGGATTTTGATTTATCTATTATAATTGAATTGTTGAGGACAATGGACTGCAGAAAGTTTTGGACAACAAACTATTTTTTGGGATACTATGGATATTTACATGTTTTGGATATAATTTGAAATATTTTTAATATTTAAATTTCAAATTTTGGAAATAATTATGGGAGCCACAAGGAAGCATGTGTTTATTGGTTGTCTAA
>SNQJ01S0052319.1:138745-156688 GCA_010110895.2 Picea sitchensis | reverse complement strand
TTACTATGGAATTGGAAATGATATTCATTGTATAGGATGCACAGATTGATATAATTGAAGAATTCTGGGAGATTAAATTGTTTTTATTAAAGACAACAAGCAATCTGTGTGTAATTAAGGAACAGTTAAAGGATCTTGGCATTGGAAGTGGATGCTTTCAGATTGTAATTAAAACAGAGTTATGATTGTTGTTTGGTTTAATTTATTTTATGAACACTATTTGTATTATTCTCTCTCATTTTCTCACTTTTTTCACTCATTATAACCCCCTCGCGATCCCAAATTCATTTTTTACACTCCATGTTCAATAAAATAAAATTAAAACTATGTATGATAGTGGTAAAAGATGACACATAAATAAATGGAAACTGATATATTTTGGTATTGTTTGCACAATCAGTTATTTAATGAATTGTTGAGTAGTACTCATGCTCTTACTCCCTATCATGATATCGCTTTTTCTCTTATTACTATCCCCCCAGATATCCCATGAACCCTATTTCACTCCCTGCTCATTTGGAAATTATTAAATAAATTTTATGGATTGAATTACATGGGTCTTATGTTAATTTATGAGCCAAACATTGTTTCATATAAAGAGAATGTCATTTATGGTCTGTTAAGAGCTAGTTGCTAATAATTGTTGCATACAGGATGAGCTTCTTCAACAGAGGTAGTCATGGAAAAAACAATAGGGGAAGAGGTAAATGGAACAAAGGGACTAGAAGGCCCAAATTCTCAATTCACTTCGATGTCGATCCTCAGGAGTTGAACCAAAATTTTCAAGCTGATTTTTTCAATTGGATTGGGCAAGGGATAATTCAGCCTAGACCAGAGAAGCCCCCCTTCTAGCCTCAAAATGTTCCTGGTATCTCCGTGCCTCCCCATGTATCTTTGCAACCAGAATTTCCCAGGAATGATGGATGACATGAGATTGTTCACCCAACAGTATCCCACCATCGTGGCTGGACAAAATTGTCATTACCTCCTCCTCCTCCACCTGTAAACATGAATGCTCAAATTTCCCTACACACTAACCTATACAGTCCTCCCATGCAAGAAAACAATTGAAAACTGAGGCTCCATGTGTGAAAGACAAAGGTAAAGTTGTTGCTTCCCCCCCTCTCTCCTTCAAGTGACTCATCATAGTCAGTTTCTTCTCGTATGCACTTGAGGGATGATTTATCCCATGTCATTAGTAAGATCAAGCCTCAAGGTTCCACCCAACCTAAGGCTATTTTTGAGAAGTCCAAAGGGGACAACAATGACAAAATAAGAATTGCCTCTCAAAGTGACAAATATGGATTTTTATTTATCTGTTATAATTGATTTGTTGAGGACAATGGACTGCAGAACATTTTGGACAACAAACTATTTTTTGGGATACTATGGATATTTACATGTTTTGGATATAATTTGAAATATTTTTAATATTTAAATTTCAAATTTTGGAAATAATTATGGGAGCCACAAGGAAGCATGTGTTTATTGGTTGTCTAATTGTGTTTATTTTTGTAAGGAAATAAAAGGGAGTCACAAGGGATCCCACCTACATAGTTATTATTTAATAAAAGACCCTTAATTATTATTATTATTATTATTACTTCCCCTAAACTCAAATTAGTTAAGTTTTAGTTAACTTAACTAAATGAGGTAGTTGAACTACTTCAACTAATTTGGAATGCATAAAATCCAAATGAGAAGGAAGAACAAGGGGAGAATAGAAGGAGAAAGAATACTAAGGATTGCTCTTGAGTTTTATTGAGATAGTTAAGTTTTCATTCATTTTTCAATTCATTAAAGGCTTAATTCTCTTTTTGACAACAGGGTCCTATTGTAGATAGCAAGGTTCAAAGATGAACCATATCATTCAGATGTTTGTTTCAGAGGTGTTGATCTATCTTCGATAGTTTGTGTAGACTTGTCTGCTTATGAATTTATTTTCATGACTAATAAAGGATATTGTGCAGAATCAAGTGGGCAATAGTCTGTGGAAAGCTAATCTAGATTTTAAAGTTCATTTTTTACTTCTTGTCAGAGTCCTTTTGTATGGTTTTCATCGTGGATATCTAAGTTTGACCTTGGTCCATGACCCCACATGGATTTTTGTAAAGAGAAGGATACTTTTGATTTATTGGAATGAAATAAAGTGATTGCTATTCTGTCTCATTTGTGTTAATCTATGACTTGGTTGTTTTTTATTTTGATCTCCACATTTACTTTCTGCAATCTGTATATGTTCAAAAAATTATAAAAAAATGTTATATTTTGCAACAATTTTTTTATTTAAAAAATCATCCTAAGCCCTTGTAATTAATACTTGTGGATAGTGAAATACATTTTGAGGTGATAAACATAGGGTAATATTCTTGACTATCTTTCATTAGCCAAGAAAGATTCGAAAATGCTTGAGTAAGATAAATTCATATCTTTTCCTCAACATGGTGGAGATAAATTTCAAAACTGGGAGGAGATGAAGAAAGTATTTATGAAGAAATACCAAGACTACTACAAGGGAAGAGAACTCAAAGAAGAAAATTTCAAAATGACATAGAAAGAAGCTGAAGAAACTTTGGAGGACTACTTGGAGTGATTCCAGTATATCCTTTAGAGATCAAAACAAAGCCAACAAAGCAGGGGAACAATGAGGACGATTCTTCTAAGAGGCATAAGGGATGAATTCTTGGAAGCTCTCAACCTAATGGGATCATGTGACGTTTCTCAATTTCCATATGATTAAGTATGAAACATATATAAAATTTATTCAAGAGGAAATACCAAGACTAGTAGAAGCTCCAGAGATGCCACTTCCAGGTTCACAAACTCTGTTGCAGGAGCAAGGGTCAGAAAGGATGAAATTGGTAACATGTTTGAAAACTTTAAAACTGGTATTCTAAAAAATTTAAGCTCGCATTTGGATGTTCTGCAGGTTAAGAAGAAGGAATCGTTGAAAAAATATCTTTCCATATTTTTCCTCAAGTATCGAGAAAAACACCCTTGGAAGGAATTCCCACTAGAAAACATTGAAATTTGTGGCATTTGTGAGGAATCCCATGCCACCAAAGACTGTCCTTAATTACCAGGAGTCAAGGAAATATATCATGGAGAGAAAGGAGGCTCAACTTCATTGTATGCTATGGCACCACAAAAACCATGGCACCGACCTTCAAGTATGGCTCAAAATTATGCATCTTAATTTCCTTATTCTCTTAATCAAATGTGGAATGTTCCTATGCCATGGAAACATTGGCCACCTCATCCCAATCCACACCAAAATTGGTAGAAAGGATGGCATGGCCCACCTTATCCCGCACCACCAATGTATATTCACCCCTCACATGCTCCTCAACAACAATTTAATCAACCATAATAACTTTCATTACCAACTCCTCAAAACCCTCCACAACCAACCCAAATCCTTGCCTAACCTATCCCAAATCCTAACAATAATAAGCCAATTCAGGCCATGTATGGAACTAATATGCAAACATTTCCCACATATTCTATCACACCTATCTCACTGTAGGAAATTCACCTAAGGTCTGGGAAAGTTCTTAACCCAAACCCTCAGTAATTGTCTAAGAGAAAGAAGAAGAAGAAACTCCCATACAATCTAAAATTCCTCAAACCACAACTCCATTACCATATAAATCTCAAATTCAGTCTCAAGTTCAGACTACCCCACAAACCAATTCTCAGAGGGAACAACTACTACACTCTGATCAACCTCCTTTTCCAGAAAGGCTGGAATTAGAAAGGTCAATAATACCATTTGAGTTCGATTTGATGTCAGAACTAAAGAACCTTTATATTAATATACCTCTTCTACAAGAAATAAAGGACATCCCAATTTACACTAAAACAGTTAGAGACTTATGCATTTAGAAGCCAGATAGACGAAAAAAGGACCCCTCAACCATCCAAGTCGTAGGGAAATTGTCAAGTCTCATGTCCACTAGAATCATTGCATAAAAATATGTGGACCATGTGGTCACAATCTTTATTAATAAGAACCCCATTACAAACACCCTAATCGACTTGGGTGAAACCATAAATGTAATGACATTAGAAACATTGAATCAACTGATACTTTATAAACTCCTCCCTACACTCATTGTGCTCGAACTGGTCGATCGATCCAAGATCAAGCTAGAGGGTATTTTAAAGGATGTGATTGTCTTGATGGATTCATGGGAATACCCAACATATTTTTGTGTCATACAACTCAAAACCATTCTAGGTGGGAACCCTTTAATACTCAGGAGACCATGGCTAGCCACAATTGATGCTTTCATCGGTCGTAGGTCCAGGAATATGAAAATTATACATGAAAATAAGACTGTACAAACCACCCTATACCCCCCTTCTAAACCAACAATTGAACTTGAATGCACATAATGGATTGATGAAGAAAAAAATGATGAATTTGTTCAACCTATTCTTACTATTGAACAATCCATGAGTCTTAACAAAAATATTGATGAGAATCTGATTAATCACTGCATCACTAATCTAGATTTCCTGCAGTATCTTGGGGGGAAGTCATCATCTCACATTCAAACTTCTATTGATTGTCTTATTGAAATTTGTTTTCAAGATAATTTCACTGAAGAGGAATTTTCCTGTTCCTTTTCATCAACATTTCTTGTATAATCAATTTTTGAATCTGATTATAAGACTGTTGAAATTTTCCCTGAGAAAACACTAAACATAAATTCTTCCTTAGACAACACACAGGAAGGGAAAGTAATCTAGGCCTTAATAAAATTTTCAGATATCTTTGCATGTGAATACATCGATATGAAAGGAATTCACCCATAAACATGCATCCACCACATCTATATTCATAAATATGCCACCCTTGTCAGACATCCATAGAGAAGAATGAATCCATCCTTGAAGGAGATAGTGAAAGAAAAACTGTAGAAACTTTTGAATGTTGGTATCATTTATCCCATATCGGATAGTTAGTGGGTGCCACCATTAGTGATAATTCCTAAAAATAACAAGAAATGGCAGGTATGCATAAACTATAGGGAGTTGAACAAGGCTACTCTAAAATACCATTCCCACCTACCTTTTATCGACCAACTTCTAGACACATTGGTCGGAAAGAAGTTATTTTCTTTTCTGGATGGGTTCAATGGATACAACCAGATCCTCATTGCTCCAGAAGACCAAGACAAGACAAAGTTTACATGTCCATCAAGGACATACACCTACAAGGTACTACCCTTTGGTTTGTGCAACACATCAACCACATTTTAGTGAGCGATACTTGGTATTGTTTCTAATATATTACATGATTGTATGGAAATATATATGGATTACTTTACTGTGGTAGGTGATACTTTTGAAGAAGCTTTGGATAACCTTGAACAAGTTCTAAAAATATGTAGGGAGACAAATTTTTCATTAAGCAATGAGAAATGTTTCATGATAATAACTGGAGGAATCGTATTAGGTCACCATGTGTTCCTTGTAGGAATAAAGGTAGAAAAAACTAAAATAGAAGTAATTGTCAACATGCTACCTCCGACTAATGAAAAGGGTTTCTGAATCTTCCTAGTTCATGTAGGTTATTATCGACGGTTTGAAGAAAAATTTACGAAGATATCCATGCCCCTATTCAAATTTCTTACAAAAGATAATAAGTTCTATTGGGACAATGAATGTCAACGTGCATTTGATATACTTAAGGATAAGCTCTCCTCAACCCTAGTGTTTAGAGGGACAAACTAGAACCTTCCATTTCATATCTCAACCGATACATTGAATTTGACTTTTGGATTTGTACCGGGTCAAAGGGAAAATACATTAACTTATGTTATTTACTTCATAAGTAACAATTTATCTCCATCTGAATTAAATTATGCTACGACTGAAAAAGAGTTCCTTCCAGTGGTTTATGCAATTAATAAATTTTGGCACTACATCACAGGGTATGAAGTCTTTATTCATACTGACCACTCTTCCATGATGTACTTGATGAACAAACCCATTACAAATGGAGGAATCACCAGATGGTTGATGTTGCTACAGGAATTTGACATCACCATTGTTGATTGACTGGGTAAGGAAAATCAGGTAGGAGACTTCCTCTCTAGGCTTCATAATAAAGGTGNTGAGAATATTCTTGTTGATGATAATTTTCCGGATGAAAATTTATTTTATAGATATACTAACTCACCATGGTTCATAGACATAACCAATTATCTTACTAGAGGAAAAAAACCACCTCACTTCTCACCCAAGGAAAGGAGAAGAATTTTTAAAATGAGTGCTCCATACTCCTAGATTAAAGGGGATATCTTTTATACCGATCATGACATGATTATTTGCAGGTGTGTGAGAGAGGATAATATGTTCGATGTCATCAAAGCATGCCACAATGAACCTTGTGGGGTTCACTTTGCAGATAGAAGTATATCCTACAAGATCCTCCATTCAAGCTACTTATGTCCTACTCTCTTTCGATATGTCAGGGCGTATGCTTGTGGACGTGATAGTTTCCAAAGGATGAGTCATCTAGTACAAGCAGATGAGATGCCTCTTTAGCCTCAAGTCCTCATAAATCACTTTGAAATATGGGCCCTGGATTTCATAGGACTAATCAACCCCCCATCCAAGGGTAGGAAGTAAATTTTAGTATACACTGATTATGTTACAAAATGGGTGGAAGCAAAGGCTTTGTTTATAGATATAGAAAGATCAGTAGTGGATTTCCTATTTGAAGATTTTATTACTCACTTCAGGGTACCTAGAGATATTCTTATCGACAGGGGGATTCATTTTAAATCTAAGTTGGTCCATGAAATTACTCAAAAGTATCTCATCAAGCAAAATAAATCTTCCCCGTATCACCCACGGGCCAATGGGCAGGTGGAACTGACAAATAGGGTTTTGGAAGGAATTTTGACAAAGATAGTCCAACTGCACAAGAAGGATTGGCCAGATAGACTTTCCAAATCCTTATGGGATTATAGGACAACATGGAGGAGTACTACTAGTTTCTCCCCATATGAGTTAGTGTATGGGAAACAAGTCCTTCTTCCCATACAATTTCAGATCAAAACATTCCAAATGGTGTTAGAATTAGGGATGGACTTGACCAAGGAACAAAAGGAAAGAATTGTTCAACTCAATGAGTTGGATGAAATGCATCCAGAAGATTTCTAACATACTTGATCTCATCTAGTAGCAGGGGGGGAAATGACATGACAGATTAATAAAAAGAAATAGTTCAAGGTCAGTGACTGGATGCTTTTGTTTGAATCTTAATTCAAATACTTCAAGGGAAAGTTTAACACTCGTTGGCTTGGCTCTTATGAGATTGAAGTTGTATTTTATAATGGATTAGTCAAGGTTCAAATAATAGATGATGAGAAGGCTTCCTTCTTGGTTAATGGGCATAGGATCGAGTTATATCAAAAGCCCAATTCTAAGGATGAGTTTTTCAAGAACATCATGAAGCAATATGAATTTCATATGGTAGGTGAGGGGGTTTCCCCACAACCTTCCTCTTCTTAGTTCTTCCATTTTTCAATAAAAAAAAATAGAAAAAAAATAGCAATAAAAAGTAAAGAGAAAAATTATGCTCAATTGTGAAAACTGGGAATTCTGGTGCAGCTGGGCCGGAAACTCACTTGAAAAACCAAGTTTCTAGTTGGTGGGGTTCCCAAATAAAATTGTATCTTGTAATGGTTCATTTTTTTCAAAATATTCAAATCATTTTATGGTTCTCATGTTGGATGATGAGGTATTCATTAAGTCCCTCCTTCCAACAATCTTATCCCATCAACTTCATCTCCTTATTCAGGCTCCGAGATCAAATATTATGGCAATGCATTGGGATTTGTATGCCCTAATGAAAAATTCTCTCTCTAGTAGCAGTGGGGATGCATCAATTCCCCCTGACTGCTAGATCCTACAAGATACTTGAGTTCAACACATCTACTTGTATTCAATAAGATGCATTGGGGTACCTTGATTCTCATTTACATGATTGGTGAGCAATCTCGCGTTGGTTAACGATATTCATTAATGACCAGTAATCCAACGATTCCCTTCCATGTTCGAATTCAAGAAATTTATTCACATGGGAAGGAATGTACAAATGTGGGTAAGGACAAATATTTTGTAGAAGTTCAACCAAAGAAAGCATGCATCATCCCATCTTCAAAAGTTATATAGCAGAGTTCCATTTCCTATTCCCATTCCTGTTCATGTTCCAATTCTTGATCCAATAACATCTTCATGACCAGAGTTAATTGAATATAGTGGTTCTCATTACTGCATCTACTATATCATTCATGGTGGTTGATAAGAGATAGAGGATCTCCATTGCATCATAGGTACAATATGATACCATGAGTACATCATGGATTTCTACCAGTGTTATATACAAATCTACATTTTCCAGTAAGCATCCATGATAATGAGTCTGCCTTTACCATACAACCCATAACAATCTCCTTGCACTAGAACACATAACTCAGAAATTTCATGAAAGGTATGGTTCAACAAGGTCGATTCAATCAAATAGTAAGACAATTCCATGTAATGGAAGCTTGGTAAGTTATTAATATTTATTTTTTTTATTAAATTTGAAAATTTTTAATACTATGGAAACCTTTGACTCTAATTGCATCAACCATGAATTTATTTCCCTGGACCACCACACATACATTGAAGTGACCACCTTTCTATTACTCGATTTGACATCATTACTAACCCTCCACCACTGGATGTGAAAATCACCATAATTTCAATTTCTTCTATGTCGATCATCACCATACCTAAACATTTAATTGTATCATCATGATTAAATAATCATGATAATGATTTCCCATCAAATTTCATTTCAACCTCATCACCATTTCTTAACCCTCCTCTTCATGTATATTGGTTCGATATCATCAAATAGACCCTGCATCTTCTGGTTGTGAGAAGAGATGAATATTGCACTCAAGAATGAACTAGATGGGGTCGAGTTACTTGAATCCTACCCGAAATGCAAGAGGAGAATAAGGAAGGTTGGCTCACTACCTTTCTTTCTAAAATACAGTGGGCACAACATGGCAGTTACCAGAGAATTCACATTGGGGTTTTATGAAAGCAAGACAATCATTGGGTATTTGGAGCTCGTGGTCTCATAAGACTCTATTGCACAACAAATAGAGCTCCCTCAAGATGGTGAATGCTAGTTCAAGCGAAAGAAGATATAGAAATTGAGTTGGGATCCATTCTTGAAGCTAACTAGCATGAAGACAGAATGGTCAAAGGGAACAAAACGATGCCTATTGAAAAGGAGGTCTAGAAACCTACTAATCATGCTACAAAAGTATATTACATGTGAGGGCCATTTTAGCCTCACGTTCCTCTACCATATCATGATTTTATTGCATTTCAAGGGACAAAGGATTAACCTGCCTTACTTTTTATGGAAATCATTGACCAATATGGCAGCCACGACACAAAGAAAATTCTACACTAGAACTATGGAGCAGAATTTAGATCATCATGGTCTTGTGAAACTTTTAGTCTTGGATGAGCTCAGGAAGAAAAATGACAAGAAGGAGGATTTCATTGCTAGAAACTGATTTGGGGAAGCCCAAAGGGAAGAGACAGAACCTAGGCCTAAGGGAGTAGGGATAGAATGTGAATAGGTTGAAGAGAAGCTCGAGGCGGACGAGGATAAGTTTAAGGAAGATGAGCAAGATAAAGGATCAAAGGAACCTGAAGAGGAACCCAAGGAAGCAAAATGATGATCAGGTATGAAGGAAGTTGACCTTGAGTTCAAGGTAGAGGATGAATATCTTCAGGTCATATCGAGTTTCAAGAATCCAAGAGAATCAATAAATAGAGGAGTCTCGGTGATGCCTAATCCACCAAGAATGACAAGGAACCAAGCCAGACTCATTGGAGAGTTGAGTAAAACTCAAAAAAACACAGAGAAAGAGGTAATAATCGAAACCCCTCCTCAGAAAAAGAATTCAAGAACTCTTGAAGAAACAATAGTTGTGTATGAGTAGTCTGTAGAGCATAACAAATCACATGGTGGCCCCGAAATTGTGAAAGTTGTTGAAGAAATCCAATTAGGTAATCTACTCGTAAATAAGAGTCTGTGGGAATGATTAGTGGATGATTTCAATGGTATTGACAACTCAAAAAGTCGTGACAAAAAGGTTGGTAGGATAAAAAAGAAAGTCAGGGAGTTGAAGGTTATATAAAAATTCATCAAAAATGAAAAACCTACTATTGAGGGACTCTAGTGTCAAGTTTCAAGAAGAAATTTCCTAGTTGAGAAAGGAAAGAAAGAATTCACAAAGGAAGGCCTGACGTTGGTACATGAAGGTCGATAAGATTTGCCTACAAAATAAAAGGATCAAGGCCAGACTTGAAGGGTTGCAACCAAGTACTTCTAAGCTAAATGTATCCACTCATGTGGTCGTCCAGGCCTAACATTGAACTCGTAAGGTATCAACAATTTTGGGAATCATTTTTGGAGAGTGACTAAAGGACTTGTTTTGCATGAGGACATCCAACTCCTCAAGCATGGGGGAGATGTAGGGTCTTGGTTTTGATTTGTTTTGGTATAGTTTATAGGATCTTATCTTTCCATTTACCTAGAAATTTGCCTCCTTATTACCCTATAACGATATATCTTTCACCATTTTGTCTCCAAAATGAATTCTTGGTTCAAAGGTAATCATTTAATCCTAAGTATTTCATTTTTCGTTATTTAATGAATGAAATATGTTAATTATTCAAGCTAATGAAATTACTTGAACATTCTCGTAGTTTGTTGAATAGGTCATGTAGTCGTCTCAATGGTTGATATATTTTCCACCCGTGTCGGCTGATTCAAAGATATGGGTTCTGGAGAAAATCAAGTACACATGGATATCCACTATCCAAATTGACCAACTCTCCAAATGTAGAAGCACTATTGCTAGTCAAATATATACTTTGTTCCTGCAGCGAGCATGAGATGGTTACAATTTCATGCCTTCAGTCATGAATTCATAATGGAATTACTTGTATGAAATTATGTGTTTCAATTAGTTGTCTGGAGCCAAAAATGTAATATCACGGCTATGTTTAGTGGATTGTACAGGATTTGTAAGTTCAAATATGTTAGTCCTTCATTTGAAAACTCATTGTATAAATACCCAATGCAATCATGCCCAAATACATAGACGATAGGAACTGATAGAATGATATAGCATTAAAAGATGCATATTGCACTATGTTCAAAGCGTCCATGTACTACGTTCCTGTTTGAATATAAAGATTGGATGATGCACCATTAATTATTGAGTTGTTGAGTTTTTAATTGTTAGCGGGCATACTTATGAGAGAAGGCAGGTCCCCCTTGGTCTCAGGAGTGTCGCCCAATGTGTTGTTATTTTATTTGTTTCATCAAAATCAGTTATAGTTTCATTATTCACATTAGTTCATTCAGTTTAATTTCTGTAGATAGTTTGATGAGAATTCTATAGTGAGTTTGATTAATTCATGTTGCAATTACATTTATGTGTAGTTTAGCTAATGTTGCAAACATGGAGCTTCATCCTTGATTGATTGATGGTCTAATTGGTGATTCTTTGAACAAGAATTTTCCAAAGCTGTAGATTGATGCAACCGAGTGATTTCCATTCTTCACTGATCAACAACTGCTCATGATGATTATCTTGATCATATGCATTAGTGTTTTTTATTGTGATGCTTTTATTTTTAGTTAATATTTGTCAATCTGATCAACAGAATGAATCCAACAGAGTATTGTTGGGTATAAAAACTTATATCCAACCCACAATTCGACCTTAGAATGTCCTGAGCAATTAAATTTGTTTCATGATTTACTATCATATGAGCAATTAAATTTGTTTCATTGTTTACTATCGTATGAGCAATTAAATTTGTTTCATAATTTATTAGAATTGTGTGTCTCTAATATTTGTTCTGCCTATACTTTGTCTCGTACTTCATAATTCTACAAACCTGGATTTACAATTAATGAACCAAATTATTATTATCATATAATTCACCCAACACCTTTTACGTTAGCTTCCTTATAAGATTTTCTAAAATTTTTATACATGTTTGCCACCAAACCATAAGTCAAAATTCAATTTCACTTTTTGGCAATTTTCCATTTTAAATAACTTTCAACCAATGAAAATCGTCTCACCAAAACATTCCAAAAATAGTGCCAATTGATTTTTTTACAAAGTCCCTTATCAAGATTTATATAAATTATTTTTTTGAATTTTATTTAAACTTCGTTTTAATAAGATATTTTTATAAAATGTGAAGATACACTACTATTATTTTTAGTACAAGATAAGATCCAATGAAGTCATGCATTCAATATAATACATAAACTTTATGTATGGTGTGTGGACATGGAGTGTGTATTCCACCTTTCACATCGTGTATGACAAGCTCCTATTAAACACGTACACACGTGTCATTCTTTCTAATCTCCAAATCACATATAAGTCATTTTCTTCTTTCGTGTCATTTTTATCATTGAGTTCACACATATCCTTATAAATCAAGAACTTTCATTTTCTTACCAAAAAAGAACTCCCAACTTCTTTTAAGGTGGGTCAATTTCAAAGTGGAATCAATCTCTTTTAAGGAGGGTCCATTTTAAAGTGGAATCAATCTCTTTGAAATGAGTTAAGTTTACAAATTTTATATACAATTTTTTGTTGGATCACTGAGAGGGGGTGAATCAGTAATAGAGATTTTTAATCATTTTTAACCACAATATATAAGTGTTGTTTATCTTTATGATCAATATACCATTATCATTCAACAAATGAAGAGTAAATAAACCATGAACAATGAGAATTCATACACATACACAGTACACCAATATTTTTAAGTGGAAACCCAATGCGAGAGAAAACCACATAATTATTTTTCGTATATGTCTTTAAGAATTACATTCATTGGAAGCACCAACTTCCTTTGTTTTCCATCTCCAACTGGAAGGAGGCTTTAACCCCCTAGTTTTTAGGCTACAACCTGAGGGCAACTCCAATAACCTGTAACAAACTTGTACCAAAGACCTATGATCAACCTGTACTTGTAACCTTCATGTACCAACAAAAACCCAACAGGTACACGACCTGTTTATGTTGCAACTTGTGTATGTATGCAACATGTTTGTACTGTATCCCGCATATGTACACGGTCTGTCTATATTGCAGCATGCATACGCCTCCTGAAAAACTAGGGTTTTCACCTTCCTAGAAAACTATGGCCCTTTGTTGCCTCTATCACAACCACCTGTAATCTGACAATGTGACCAAATTGTAGTTGTGCCCTATGCATACATGCTCATACACATCCCTTAACCAAGTGCATCTATATCTCTCTAGTCATGTGCCATACAACTGTGTATAATCATGAATAAGTATAATAACCCTCACATGGAATAGACATCAAACCCTTACAGATATGAAACCTTACATCATGCAAACAACTTCACAACCAAAACCCTCAACAATGTACCAAGGAATACAAACTATGTCTCAATACTTGAACCAACACGATGAACCAATGAGTAGTACCAACATAATAGTGATGTATTTATGTAGATCTAGCTCATACCACAAGTTCCATACAACCAACAACCTCTCTAGGGAAAATCCTCAAACCCCCATAACCATATCTCAAGTAGAAAAGAATATCCAACTACACATAGAAATAAGGAATACCTTTTGAATATGTAGATAGATTTGTTGTACCTGATCACTGTAGACCTTCCCAGGAGCTTGCTTTTAGATTCTAAGAACCTGACACCCTCAGCAACTCTAGATTTCATGGATTTTCCCACATGTGTGCACCCTGTTATATTTCCATCCCACGTACGTACGCATCCGTCTTCACTACAACCCACATATGTATGTGACTTCATCCACTGCATCCTGATTACACCTCAAAAGCTAGGGCCTTTTTAGTATCTTCTGCAATTCTGAAACTTTCACCGTCAATTCTTTGTGCTACTTCAGACTTGCGTAACTTAAGATGTATCAATGAGTACTTGCAATAAACTTTACACAATAATAGATATTCAATGTGTTCAATAGGTGTTAATAGGAGATCATTTCTCTTATTTATACTTCCATGTATCTTCCTCAAGGGGTTACCTTCTAACCAACTTAACCCAATTTCCTTCTTTTAGGGCTAACCCACTTTGCTACAAATAGTAAGTTCTCCAGTTTTAATTGAAACTAATTTATTTTTAAATATTTTCTTATTGCAGCAACTTAACCCATGATTAACTCCTAGTTTCACCCACTTGACTAGTCAACTTCTTCTAGGGGCTTCTAGAATAATTTGACTTCTTTGACCTTGTATATAACTCATGAGGGTTCTCTAACTTCACAAGGCCATAACTCTCTAACCGTGAGGAGTTATGCGACGTTCCACATATCACCGGAAATGGAATGACATGTACTATCCATCTAGAATAGTTGTACCTGCAAAAATACTAACCTGCATACCATTATACATCAAACAAACTTAAATCCCTTAACCATACTATTGGGGCTACCAAAATTTTCTATCGGACTTGCTTCAAGGGTTGACATCAATGACAACCAACCAAATTACTCTTTTGAACCCATCTTCTTCTTGAAATCCTTTTCATTTTGGATGCTACGGATTTTGGAATCTGAATCTTCTGGGTGGTCGAGCATCTCTGTAATGAAACCTCTTGTTTTCTTCCTTCCCAGGAGATCCTCTAACTGCCTATGCATAGCTTCTTGATTTTGTTTCTTGATCTGTAGTTTTCAAGCTTGAGCCTCTTTCTGTCTAATTGTATCCTAGCTCGGACTTCTCATGATGTGGCCTCTGACTGTTGATAATGTTATCCAAAACCTTAGAGCTATTCTGCATGTTTTTTTGTTGAAGGTTTTTTCTCAATGTGACAATCTCTGCTTCCATGCTTTCAATAATCCTATCTTTTTCTTCCAGTTGTTCTTTGAGTGCTTCTTCGATTATTTTGTCTTGTTTTATTTRAAACTTCAACTCAATGATCATTTGTTCTAGTTCTTTAGAGTTTGAATTCTGAGTGTCTTCTTTTTTGTTTAGTTCTTCCCAGAGCTTCTTGTTTTTCTTCTTTTCTCTTTTTATAACTTCTATAGCACTCAACAATTCTTCTATGTAGTCAACTTCTGCCTCTTCATATTCCTCTTCGGTGCCTTCTTTATCGTAGTCTTCTTCTGCCATGAATATAACTCTTTATGTCTCACTTTCACTTACTTCATATTGATCTGATGAGGAGTTGTCTTCTTTGGTGCATAAACTTTTCTTGAAAACTTTCTTTTTTGTTATTTTTCCTTTATATGTTTGTTTTCTATTTGAACCATCTTCTTCATTTATTTTATTTTTCTTACAGGGACATTTGTTATCAAAATGACCAATACCATCACAATTAAAACAAATCAATGGAATCTTACCTTTATATCTACCGTTGGTTCCCTTTTTCAGTCTTCTTCTTCATCCTATGAGATGTCATTGTTGTTGCTATCTAATTTTTCCTTTTTCTTTGACTTCTTGGATTCTTTGAATGCGTCTTATTTTGTACCTAGATTCTCATGTTCGGTTCTCATTTCATAAGCTGTGAAAATTCCATGTAGTTCATCCATGCTTATTGAATCCAAATATGTTCTTTCTTCTAGTGACGAGACCTTAGGATCAAATCTTATTGGAAGAGATATTAGTACCTTTTGAACAATTATATATTCATCAATTTTTTCCCGCAATCCTCTAATTTCATTCACCATTTCATCAACTTGTAAGAAAAGTTGCAATATTCTCATCTTCCTTCATTTTCAGTTGTTCAAATTGACCTCTATAAGTTTGAAGCTTTGTTTCCTTGACGTTTACATCTCCTTCATAAATATTCTTAAGTTTGTCCCAAATATCTTTTGCGGAGCTGCAATGCATAACCTTGCCACATAACGAATCACCAAGACCATTTAGAAGTGCATTTTTGGATTTAGAATTATTTATACTGAGTTTCCTTGCATTTTCATTTGTTGGTGGAACTGATGGTTCTTTATATCCATCTACAACTGATTTCCAAACCTCAAATCCTTGTTCTTGTACATATCTTTTCATCCTTCTGCTCCATAATTCATAGTTTTGTCCATCAAACTGTGGTATTTCATTTTTATACATATTGTTTCTCTCCATGATCTTCCTTCCAGGGGTTAAACTGGTTTCTGAAGGAACCTGCTCTAATACCAATTGTTGGATTATTGAGAGGGGGGTGAATCAGTGATAGAGATTTTTAATCCTTTTTAACCACATTATATAAGTGTTTTTTATCTTTATGATCAATATACCATTATTATTCAACAAGTGCAGAGTAAATAAACCATGAACAATGAGAAATCATACACATACACCGTACACCAGTATTTTTATGTGGAAACCCACTATGGGAAAAAACTACAGAATGTTTTTTCTTCTATCTCTTTAAGAATTACATTCATTGGAAGCACCAACTTCATTTGTTTTCCAGCTCCAATTGGAATGAGGCTCTAACCCCCTAGTTTCTAGACTACAACATGAGGGAAGCTCCAACTCCCCAATTCTCTGGCTACAGCCAGAAGGAGGCTACAACCTCCTATGTTCTTCGACTACAACTGGAAGGTGGATACAACCACCTATCTTTGCCTCGTCCTACCGCCCTAAAATATAAGTGTCAAAGGATGAAACCACTGCCACACTTTCATTGTGAGATATACCACTTGTTAGCGTCAGAAGTCACTCCTGGATTATAGCAGGAGCAGAGCCCGACGCCCATCGGTTTTATGTCACGGTAGTTTTTAATGGGTGATCAAATGGACAGAGACTTGGGAAGATGTCACTCTAACTCAGAGACTGGGTCTGGCATGTAAGAAACAAAGGAGGTCATGATCTAACTTCAATAAGCGGGTTGATTAAAAGGTGAATGGGTGGAAGACTTGGCAAGAAGAGTGAACAAACTACTTCGGGCAACAGGCCTTTCAGTAATTTGTAGAAGAAAAACTCTGAACGCGAGATCCTCTGGTTCAGGGCTTCAAGAAACTGAAAGGGGGACTCGACTGGATTCTCCAATTCCAAGTCACTCAGCGTTAGGAAAATCACAAGGACTGATTAGAGACAATGCGACTATTACAGTGATCAAATTCTACATCATCCTATAACAGCTACAACTCGACTGGATTCTCCAATTCCAAGCTGCTCTAACACAGTTGAACAAAGACGTGAAAGAAACTGACATTCATAAGGCAAGAAGTCTCAAGAGTCCATACATAACCAGAAATAATAGTGCTTCATTAAAGATTTACAACCGGGAGCCTCGCTCAACCATCGATGCTTGCAAAAATGGCGAGAATGCCTACATATACTCAAAACAAAACACAGCAGTGAAAATGAGACACTTCAATTAAAACATTGCGTCTGCATGTCTTCCGACAGTCTGCGCATGCAGACTCTGGACGATTGTGCACCCAAGACAAACGCTATCAGATTTCGGACTGTCCTGCTACAGATGAATCGACTAGCTTGAGTCCTTTGCTGGACTTTCTTTTTATGGCGGAGATGATGCTCAACCACCAGCAACAACCACAATAACTACTTTCTTGGGACTAGGGACAGCTTCGGTCAACTCTGCCTTCTGGGACGTGGAGGTCTCCTAATGGTGCCACCTGGATCAGCTGGACGGTCTCTCTTTGGATGCTGCTTCGCTGGACTGTTGCGAGGGACCCTGTGGACAGAGAGAGGGGAGATGGACAGATGTCGGAGGATGAGGAGGGGCTAAAGGGAATGAGCCTTGTCGCACGGTCAGGTGGAGAACAGACGACAGGGGGGGGAGAACGATACAAAGGGTGACATGACAGGAATGGGGCCCCTCTTCAATACCCCACC
>SNQJ01S0052319.1:122138-138735 GCA_010110895.2 Picea sitchensis | reverse complement strand
TTTAATCACACACAGGTCAACAACAATACAATCATCAATACCAATCTTGATCCAACAACAAATTTTAACCAAAAACATATAACCCTGAGCTTGAGATCCGTATTCATCAACCATATACAAAATTTCTTTCAAAATAAATGCTCGATAAAAGACAGGGCCATATGATGCATGAAGAGAATAGGACCAAACCACACATAGGTTCCTTTTAAACTTAAATTGAATCATGGTCGTGCTAGGTTTTAACACAGCGGTGGATGGAATAATCGTGAATCAATCAAAAAGAAAGTTCTCAGGTTTGTAATTAACCCATACTTTTTTTTTTCTTTCCAACAAATTTATCACAGAGAGGAAACACAGAGACTCGATCAAGAGATGGTCCTGAATTCATAGAGGTCGTGCCCTTTTTTAGAAAAATACCAATCATTTAACTTGTAATTAGAATCTTGATAGAGAAAAAAAAATATGCCCAAGGAGAAACATAAATAAATAGGGCTCTATAAACCAAATCGTGCTTAGTAGAACCAGAATCAAGCCATGTTCAATAAAATTTTATTACAGAGAGGTAATGAGAGTGTGTTTAACCTTTGAAAAACACAGAGAGCTTGTCATCCTTTTACCTCCTAAAATAATTTACCACCGAGAAGAACCCATGGGTAATCAAGTATAATCTTGGAAAAATAGAGAGTCGTTCTCCTTTGAAATCACCACAATCCTCTAACTTATAACCCCAAAATCTTGAAAGAGCCATAAAGAAAATTCCCAATTAGAAACAAAGCAATTCGAGCTCAACAAGCCAGGCACACACAATTGCCTCTTAAAAATTTATTGCAGAGAGGAGACACGGGTTGGTTTAAACAATGTAGAATCCTTGAAGACACAGAGAGACAGTATATCTTCCAAACACCTAGGAGGTCTATAACCTTCGAAATACAATTGAAAGTGAGTCTCACCGACATAACATTCAACCACTATAACAGAGATGAGAGGAGCGGATTCTTAGAACACATGTGAAAAGAATGCCAGAGCACAACTTGTGGCCACTCTATACATACACATGCTTCCCTTTAATATTCTGGGTGAAACAATGATTGGACTGTGGAATGCTTTTGGAAATAGTGATAGTAAGTAAAACCATAACAAACAATAGCTCAGGCTCATCCAAACAGAGCAAGAACAATACCATTGTCGACACTTTCATTTCAACCTGGAGAAAAAATCACAACAATGACCGAGATGAAAATGGGGTGACAACAATTTCTACCCAGACTAGTGGTAAAACCCCAAGCAAATAAAACTCAAAGCTTGTTGCACTATTGACATCATTTTTCATAGAGAACTAGAATAAACCCCAAGTTGACCGCCATTTTCATTTAAACCAATAACCAATGCATAGGCTTTACAAAGCAACAACACCATTCCTTTATTTTAAAACGTCAACATTCCACAGTAATCACAAAGAACACCATAAACACAACATTGATACCCAGTCGAAAACTCAAGAAAAACATAGAACTCATGCAATCATGAGCCAACAAATTGATTCACAATACAAAGGGACCATCATGGATGGAAAAAAAAGAACCATACCTGGAAAAATCGCTTCAAGGAAGAGCTGGCCTGTGTTTTCCCCTTCAAAACCTGAAATCGCAGAGCTTCCACAACCAACAAAGAAAAAAGCAACTATGGCTAGGGTGAAAGGCTTGACGGTGGTTTGGAGTGATGTGCAGTAAATGCACGTCGCTTCCTCACCTGGACCTATTCAATTCAACGTACTATCCATCCAATTAACATAACATCAATCATTAAATTCAAACCATATCCAATCTATAAATTCAATGCCATATCCATTATATAGTGCGCCACCCTAAACATATCAAAATAATAACCATATGTTAACGTTATCATATGTTCTCACATATAATCCTTTAACCAAAATGCATAGTATAGCAAATAGGACCATAACTTCACATTTGTCACCATTATATATATTTTCAAGGTTATATATAGTCCTTTTCCATAGCCTTAGGATTTATCCATATTTTTTCTCTTTTTGTTTTGATCAAGGTCCCATATAATTTATTATCCCTTTGTATAAAATCACGTGTAAGAACATTAATCAATGTTTAATTTATAACATAACACCTATTAAAAAAAGTAATCCTTATATCCATAGCACTACCTTGTACTGCGAGTGAACATCAACAACATTTAGCCACAATGCATCAACCAACCATGTTGTCAAAAGGAGTGAAACCAAGACTGCATATAAACTGTAGAAGATTGTAGGCATCATTATAACAAAAACAAACATATAAGTGTAACACATCCATCATATCGCCTCTAGTCTACAAGGGGTCCAACCTACTAGTTAATTATTATTATCATAAATAAATAATAGAGCTTAGAAATCCTTTGCGGGCAGTATTAATCGTTTCGATTTTAACCGTCAACACACCGAAACCATCATAGGGTTGCACCCTTCAAGGTGGCAGGAAATAATTTTAAATTCTAGGCAATGGTAGAGTAGTCATAACTCCTACAAAGCACATCAAAATCAAACAAGATTGCATCAAGATCTTCGCTGGCCAAACCATGAAAAAATTGTAAGGAAGAGGGGAGATGTTCTTCATTTTCATTGTTCCATTGGGATCTCTAATGGAAAATTCAAAGGTTACTGTATCCTTACTGTCTCCTCATGGTTATTTCCTATTACTTCTTATTCTTCCATCTAGAGCCACCAAGGAGGTAGTTCTTGTGATACAGATGCATCAGAGGCTGCTACCACTATTTCTGGGTCTTGAATCGGATTGGTTTGGAATTTGATGTCAAGTTTCCCTTCTATAGTAGGAGTAAGCACTAATCCTAATGTGGGAATTTATTATTTGATTGGCTAAAGTATAGAAACCTTCTTAGGTCCCTAAGATCTTATCCCCGAAGTTCCTTTGTCCCTTCCTACCAAGGGGTTAGTAGAACAGGTGGTACTTGTAGCACCATTAGATGGGGAAACATGGTTGGGTTTATTTTGAGGATTTTTACCTCTAGTGCCTTGAGGCTTATTCATACATTCTTTATCATTCTAGAAATGAAAACTACTAAAATTACCAACATGACAAGGGCTCGTGGAGACTTACCAGAATATTTCTACATATTCTCTTCACCTCATGTCTTACTGCTTCCACCTTCTAAGTAAACATTGTTGGTCCTGTGAAAAAAATAAAAGAAAATAATTACACACGCTCTTGAGATTAATTCCTGTTAAACGGTGACAACAACACATCGTTTAGGCGACGGTCATTCTTCCACAACTTGTGCAGCGATATGGATCGATTCCCAGAATCTGGTTGTTGTTGAAACAAACAACCATAAATAGAATTAGATTGGTTTGTAATTAATGAATTCAGTTTATTGAAACTGTGAGAGGAAGACTATAAATTCATGTATGCCTATAGATGAGTAAGAGAGCCTATTGTAACTCTTCATTGAACAATAATAAAACTGATACCTCTGCTTGGTGGACGTAGCCCAACGATTAGGTGAACCACGTAAATCCTCGTGTTTTATGTTTGATCTATTTCAAAATTGTTTCTGCTACATATTAGTTTTCGATTTGGTGGATGCAGGGTTAACAATTGGTATTAGAGCGTTGTTGGATTCATTGTCGTCAAAGAAACAAATCTATGCATAGGGAGCGTTGATTCTGAATCAGCGCTAGGGTTGCTTGGTATAAGGAGAGTTTGTTTTACTTAAGCGTGGGGATCTTTGTTGGGAGGGAGCGCCATTGTATTACATCAGTGCCGAGTCATCTGTCTTAAGGGGGCATCAATCTCTTTTTTCTTTGTGGGAGCATCGTTTTTCTATCAGCGTTGGGGTCTCTGCATGAAGGGAGTGCCAGTTTAATGGTGCACTTGTGAAATCCACGTTTTAAGCACCTAGCACTGGGGTCTCTGTAGGAAGAGAGCACCGACTTAAGGTGCACATTTTTCCTCTTCGCAGTTTCACTTGTTTTGCGTCAAATAAGAATTTTTCTAACTTTTTGGGTTAGGAGTAGAGAGTTCATTAAGCATTGCTTTCTTGTTTGGGTTCAATGTCGCGTACTGGTAACGAGAGTTATCGTGTCTCTCCGCCAATTGTTTTTATTTTGGAGTGGGTTTTTTAAGAAACCAACATCGAGTTGCTTTTATATGGTGCCTGCTACCCAAGGACGTGCAAGGCAGATCAAATAAGAGTGGAGACAACAGAGGCCAAGAATAATAAAGACGACTAAAAATGGAGAAAACTCAGAGTGCTAAGTTTGAAATTGAGAAGTTCAATGGAAAGAATAGTTTTGAGATCTAGAAGGTCACGATGCATGATCTACTCGTGCAACAAGGCGTGGTGAAGGCGCTTTTGGGAAAATCAAAGAAAGCCAAGACCATTTCAGATGAAGAGTGGGAAGAGATCGATGCGAGAGCATTGAGTGCCATACATATGTGTTTGTCTGATGATGTTTTGTTCAACATTGTTATGGAGAAGACAACAGTCGGTTTGTGGATGAAGCTGGAAAGATTGTATATGACGAAATCCTTGACGAACAGGATCTTCCTGAAAATACAATTGTACAGTTTGTGCATGAAGGAAGGTACGAAAATAACTGATCATTTAAATACTTTTAATACTCTTTTAGTCTAGTTGACTAGCGTGGGAGTGAAATTTGAATATGAAGATAAGGCGATTACATTATTTTGTTCTTTGCCCGAGTCATGGGATCACTTTGTTACCTCTATTAGTTTCAATTCAACAAAAAATATTGAGTTTGATGTTATTGTTGTAGCTTTACTGTCTAAGGAAATGTTGGCCCTTGACCAAGTTTTGAGGAACACTTGGTCATAATTGACCGTTTTTGGACTTCGACACCCTATCAAAGATGGAGCGTTGGGTGAAGCAGAGATCACGAGATCTTGGTCCACTTTTGGGCCTCTTTTAGGTTTTGGGTTAATGTAATGGGAAAGGGATGTCGGCTCGTGGGTTTACCCACACTTAGGCTCACTTTTGTAATGTATAAATAGAAATATAGGCAATGTAAGAAGTAGTAGATGTGATTGCTTAGTGAAATTGGTGGTGCATCTATGTGATGTTGAATAAGTGCTTTGTGTGAACTGTGTAAGGCTTGCAAGGGTAAGTGAAAGTTAATGTGTGATTGATATTGTAACGCAAGGAAGAAGGATCTAGCAAGCTGCGCAGATCTTTTGTCCTATGCAAAGAAGGGTTTCAGAGGCTTTGTGCTTGTAACAACTTGAGGATGATAATAAAGAAGAAGATCTTGTGGATGTAGCCCCAGGGGGGGGGGGGTGAACCACGTAAATCTATGTTCTATTCTCTGTGCTTTGGTTCAATGTGTTTATCTTTGCTTATGCTATGTGCTTTGATATATCCACTTATGCTTTGTTCTTCTTAGATATATATATGATTGTTAGATCTGATGTGTATGAGGATGCTTAGTGCGGATCTACTAGATATGATATCGGTTACTAAGGATAAGTGATGAAACAATGTACATCTGAGTATTCACCGCGAAGCTCTGTGCTGTCTGCAAAGTCTAATAAGGGTTAAATATTGATGAATGATCTATGCTAAGTGACCTGTAAGGATAGAATCACATATATGTGTCCCATCTAAGGTTGCAAACACCTGAGTATTGCAACCACCCCGACCTCTACCTTAGGTGAGACTTCATCTGATTCTTAGGTGTTTCTAAAAGGGTCAGTAGTTAGGGCTTTGTTGGTGCGCTCTTGAGCATTGAACCCTGGGTCTGCCCCTATGCCAACAAATGGTTCCGTTGCCGAGACCTGAAACTGTGATTGCTGGGAACCGAGGAAGAAGAAACTTTGTGCAAAAGAAATCTCTGTGCGTAGATCTGTTGCCCTAGTGCGCAACTTTTTACTCGACTTGTGAAGCTTTGTGCCAAGAAATAAGGTCAGATCTGAAGAAAGGAGGATCATATCTGAAGAGAAGAAGCGACATCTGAATTCTCTATTCTCTAAGAAAAGTAAAAGTGGGAATTTATGAAAGAAAGAGGTCAGAGGTAAGATCTGTAAGCCCTATACTCTAATAAAGGTAAGAATAGTTAAAATTTCTTAGATCTGGAAGCTTTGTGCTCTGTAGAAGTAAGATAAGTGAATTTTTTGGTTTCTAGAGCATGGATCTAGGTATGTTTGATAGATTCGGTCCTAGATTAAAACCTAGGGCATTAATAGAATAAAGAAAGTTTGATATGAATAGATCTGATAAGCAGAATGATAGATATGTTATACCTATGCATAGAAAGAATGTTTGGACTAACAAATAGATGTAGGATCCTAGAAATATTTTTTTGTAGGCTAACTACCATCATCCTAGTGCGCAATACAGAAGACGTTGGGGATCATTTAAGATAAAGAGAGGATTGACCCTATGTTACAGTTGCAGAAAACTAGGCCATCTAGCTAAGGGTTTCCCTGGTGGAAAACCCAGTTGTCTCTGTTGCAAAGATTTGGACCATGAAGTATTGGGTTGCCCTAGAATGATTGCTAAGCTTGAAAGAATGAATCTGCACGAAGAGCACCCTAGGACAGCCCAAGAAATAGCAGAACCCCAGAAAGAATCAGAGAAAGTATTAATATAGATGAAAGAAATGCTGAAGGAACATAAAGATGTTTGATTACCATATATCTTCAAAGAAAAGGAACAAATCGAAGCAAGACTAGGGGACTTCGACATTGACTATATTCTTGATGAAGAAACACAACTGAACATTATTCCAAAAAGAACCTGAGAAGTTATAGGGAAGCCTTCCATGATTCCTTCACTAGGAGGAATAGGACTATTCAGAGGAAAACTAGTGATGTTATGTGGAAAACTCGCTCAGATACCTATGACAGTCAATGGAACTTTGATAGAAGAAGATTTTGAGATTATCAAATTTATTGAGGACGACACCCCATTCACTATGTTACTTGGAAAACCTTGGATTGAGAGAGATCAAGCTAGAAAGAAGGAAGAAGAAAAGGTATTACAACAACAGAGACAATGATCTAAAAATGAAGAAGACTTGTATTCTTGAAAATATTTGCAAGTAAAATTTATGTGTTAAAATGCAAATGGATCAACTTTGCAACACAACTTCAATAGGATTTACTCATTCAAGATGCATATAAACAACAACAATAATAGTGAACAGAAAACACATGACACAACAAATGATAAAGGAGTTCACCCCTCTCTTGGGATACATCTCCTGGTCCATCTTCCAATGGATCATTTGTATTATTTGCTCAAAGTGCTAAAAAATGTTCTTTACAATGCTCAAAATGCCAAATAGACTGCTCCAACGGCTTCAAAACGTCCAAAAACCCGTAGCTGGGTTTTTTTTCGGCACCTCGTTTGGCCAAAAATTGAAGAAGATAGGCTTCCTAGAAGTCCCCCTTCAAACTTGTTGTCTCTGCATCTACAAAACGCACCCTTGTTGGCTCAACCTAGCCCACACGCATATTTAAGCGTTAAAACTCAGCACCAGGCGCAACCGCACGACCGGTACAAACTATCGAACGATTACATGCTGGCCCTTAACCGTCCAAGGCCCATGGGCACATAGCCGCCATATGACCTCGCGCACATATAAAAAAGGGCCGAGTCCAAACCACAGGACAACGGTCGGCGCGCCGGTGGTTCTATGCACAACACATGTGACCAGGCTATATTAAAAGGGCTATGTTAAAACACATACACGTGCCCGTGGTCATATTACAACACATATGACCGGGGTTTAGTTTGAATGTGCGCGCAAAGGTTTAAACCGTGGCCATATTACAATATAACATAACCACGGGCTGGGGTTAGGCCCCAGCCCGACCCCCCACCCAAACTTACAACATTTGAATTCAAATAGAATCCGCACTATATAGTGTTAAGAAACACTATGATGGCGCATTGGTTGGTGGCCTTTGCCAAAGCTTTGCACGTGGGTGGAGGTCACGTGGTCAAATCCGGTGGACTCCAAATAAATTTTAAACCAATATATAGGGGACACATGGCGGCCATTGATTGGGCCACGTGTCGCCATTCCATTCGTTGCAAACAAGCCATGTCACCTGCCAACTGTCCAAATAGCTACCTGCCATGTGTCGTATGGCCTGCCATGTGTCGTACGGCCTGCCATGTCAGCGTCCGTATGGACTGTACGGACTGTACAGTCAACATCCCTTTTTTTTCTTGTTTGTCATTTGGAATAGAACGCGATATCTCTCGCTCCCAACGTCCGTTTGAACCCAAACGAGTTGCGTTGGATTCGTAACGATGAGGCCTACACTCTCGTTCAATTTGAAGCAATTCTGAGCACTTTGAATTTTTGAGCAAAATTTGATCCCCTGGATCAGACAAGAGCCAAAATATTTCATGACTAGAAGGATCACACAGTTGATTGAGGAACAAGAGAATAAATCAAAGCTATTTGACACTAGAAGCTCAAATTTCAAAGAGTTAGGGGACTCATAGAAGATTGGAGTATATGTAGCAGATACAGACGAAGTAGTTCTCCCGAGTCTTGGGAAATAACCTCAGCAACGCGAAGTGACTATGCCCAAGGAAAATAAGAACCAGATCGAGAAAAAAACTACCGAGATGAATTTCACGGGGAAGAATGATAGAAATATAAGTAAAAAGAGAGCTCAGATCGACAGGCTACAGAGGGTTCCAGAGGGAACCTCTCCGAAAGAAACTTTGCAAAATTTGAGCTTCGTCAGGATAACAGAACAACGACATGGGTCACTTCGTCGTGGCGAAGCAATATAGCCATTGGAGGATGATATATCCGTTCAACTGTTGCCTCGAACGGATCGAAAAACATTGATGGCTCATCACCAAACCATTAGACCACACCATAACAGATAGAACCATAGTTAAGGATGCCCCATATCCGTTGCAAACAATCTGTTACAGAGTTACTTACTTAATCCATCGCGCCATGCATGGAAGACACTTTTTCTAATCGTGAATTTGAGTCTGCAAACTACCTGAATTGTGAACTGTGATTACTCCACCCTTACTCTCTACCTTACTACAGTATCTACATTACTTTGAGAACCTGAATAATTGATCTTGAGCGTATATGTCCGATGAATTTAGCACAACTGAAGAATATGTAAGAGAGGTACTCTCTAGCCTCAGAACCGAAAGAGTCATGTTAGAGCGGGGTTTGTCTACAGGTTTACAAGCACCATCGACGAGAGGATTCCAAGCCTCCCCATCGACTTCTCGAGCAAGAACATCCCGAGATGGAGCAGAAAGAAGAACTAAACATAAGGATGATATGGCCAACGTGAAGTTGGTTCCATCCATCCTACCTGCTTGCATACCACCTCTGAACGGTGCGATCAAAAGAGATAGTGTGCCTAGAGACTTTGAGTACACTCTAGTCACGACATACTTGCCAAAAGGAGTACGTGCAGTCCGCACTGATCACGACAAGATTGCAGCATTGAAGTTTAGTGACTTCAACCTGGGGGAGCGTAAAGTTTACAACACACTTTCCCCATACAAGTACCTAACCAGAACCAAGGGAAATAATTCGAAGATCGTCCCTCAGAAATGGATGATGAACCTCGCGCGGTCTACTCTGCTCAACGTTATGAAGATACTGCACTTCAGCAGACACCAAGAGGTGAATGCTTGTGTGAATGTGTTGCTGGAAAGTTACCATGGAGGATACTTATGGTTGAGTCATCACATAACAGTTGATCCAACGCTGATCAACTGGATCACCGGGCTTAGCATGCAGGGCCCTGATCCCCACGATTACTATCCTAGAAAGACCATGGATCACACTCTTTCTCAAAAGATCAAAGAAGCCTATGGTGATGTTGTGAAAGGCACGCAAGGCTACAAGGTAGCTTCTATTGAAAGTGGAATAGTGCGCCTCGCCTTTCANATCGCAGGGAAGTTGGTATGCAAGAATCGACCCATGCAAGTATTCGGATTTGTAGTCGACCTCGTAGGAAAGTGCGCAGAGGGACTACAGATGAACTGGGCGAAGTACCTAGTGAATCAACTAGAGATTGATTGCAGAGAAGCCCAGGATCAGGGGCATGAATTTCATTTTAGTTGGATATTGATACTTATAGCTTTCATTGCATGGGAGCTATCGGAAGGTGAAACCTTCCCCAACATTGATCCCTTTGAACCACTGGCTGTGAAGTTCAGTACCCTGTGGTACTTGAATGACATGAACAAGCAGTAGAAATCCAATGTCGTAATTCATACCTACTACACCCAGTTAAAGCTCGCCATCTAGTCCAAGCCTCATATGACCTCAAATACTTTACACAGGTTTCGACCTTTGATAAAGTTCAGTGCAGAACACCATTTTATATCTCTGACAGCACGCGCTGATGAGAACAAGGAACAACTTCAGTCTTATTACAAGCTGACAGAAAAAGACTTGGAGGAAATTACCAAGGAATGGTCGGCAAAACTCCTTATTCCAGCAGACCCCGTATAAGTGTCCAACATTGACAGCCCAGAAGCTGCACAGAATACACTTGGACCTAGTAAGACAAAGAAAACAAAGCAGACAAAGAAGGATGAGGATATCTAGGATGTAGACAATAGATTTGTAAGAACCACATCTGTTACACTAGAGAAAGGATGTAATGGTGAAGAATTAGAGGAAGTCGAACATAGGCCAAGAGATGAAGTAGAAATCATAAAGAAAAGGAAGGTTTCGCCTCTAGAACCTTCCTCCCAAAAGAAATCAAAAGCACTCGTGACTAAGCTGAAGACCACGCTCACTCCATATGACTTCATTTTTCTCATCGCAGCTATGAAAGAAGCCATAGAAGAGATAACAAAAAAGCAGGAAGCTAAGAAAGAGACAATGTACAACATAATCGAGATCGAACTCCAAGGAGTACAACAAGCTCTCTAGTCTAGCCACGCAATCTCCTCTGCGCCCCTACCAGAAGGAACAAAAGAAGAAGGAAATGAACCAGTTAAAATCCGCAAGATTACTGACATGGTCTAAGTACGCCTTTGGAAGGAACAAGAAGAAACAACGCAGGCCACCCAGGCCTTAAAGCAAGAACAGGAGGAAATCATCGAGCAACGATGAGTTGTGCAACAAGAGAAGGACACTCTCCAAGCAAAATTTGAAGAAGATAGAGCGAATATCCAAAAAGAGAAAGAGAAGCTACTCGTGAAGCAGATTGGGATTGAAGAAGCAGTCAACAGGCCAGCTTAGAACAGAAGGGAGAGGACCCCATCGAACGCCAAGTGATGACTCTTGCTGAAGTTATTCAAAAAATTCAACAAAGAGTCGTGGACTTAGAGCTTTAGACCATACCACAGACCCCACAATAAGTGCGCGACCAACGATAAATAACTGCTCGGAGCACTATAGAAAGGATTAAAGCACTCTATGAGGAATGCAAACAGTTAAGTAGCAGAAGTGCGTAGATCTATGAGAACCTAACCGAGAACCCATAATTGCATAGATTGGAGTCATAGCTCCAAGAGGCGAAGTACGATGCCGAAACGCTACAGGTGCAACTGAAGACCCTGTCACCCATAGAGAGAATGAAGAGGTTTCCAGAGCAACGCACAACCCAACAACATATTCACACGCTTCAGAGTAAAGTAATGGAAGTCTCTCAACGAATTCAACCAGTGCAAGAAAAGGCATGCCAACTGTTCATTGAAGTTGAAACCCAAGGAGTAGAACTTGAATAGCTTGTGAGTACAATAGAACATCGCCTAGAAGGTCCGGTGAACGAGGCACTCATCCAGGAGTTCATTGAGAAAGAGGCAGTAGCAATGCGATAGGTCGAAGTAGCTCAAGCCAGGCTTGAGGAATTCAAAGCAGAATTGGTCAGACCTGAGTGACTCGGGACGAGTCATAGGTGAGTGTTGGGGGCCTGTTGGCCCTTGACCAAGTTTTGAGGAACACTTGGTCATAATTGACCGTTTTTGGACTTCGACACCTTGTCAAATATGGAGCACCAGGCGAAGCAGAGATCACGGGATCTCAGACCACCTTTGGGCCTCTTTTAGGGTTTTGGGTTAATGTAATGGGAAAGGGCTATCGGCCCGTGGGTTTACCCTAGCTTAGGCCCACTTTTTTAATGTATAAATATAAATATAGGCAATGCAAGAAGTAGTAGATGTGATTGCTTAGTGCAATTGGTGGTGCATCTATGTGATGTTGAATAAGTGCTCTATGCGAACTGTGTAAGCCTTGCAAGACTAAGTGCAAGTTAATGTGTGATTGATACTGTAACACAAGGAAGAAGGATCTAGTGAGTTGCGCAAATATTCTTTCCTATGCGAAGAAGGGTTTCAGAGGCTTTGTGCTTGTAACAACTTGAGGACGATAATAAAGAAGAAGATCTTGTGGATGTAGCCCCAGGGGGGGTGAACCACGTAAATCTGCGTGTTATGCTCTGTGCTTTGGTTCAATGCATTTATCTTTGCTTATGCTATGTGCTTTGATATATCCACTTATGCTCTGTGCTTCTTAGATATATATATGATTGTTAGATTTGATGTGTACGAGGATTCTTAGTGTGGATCTACTAGATATGATATGTGTTACTAAGGATAAGTGTTGAAACAATGTACATCTGAGTATTCACCGCGAAGCTCTGTGCTGTCTGCGAAGTATAATAAGGGTTAAATACTGATGAATGATCTATGCTAAGTTCCCTATAAGGATAGAATCACAGATCTGTGTCCCAGCTAAGGTTGCAGACACCTGAGTCTTGCAACCACCACTGCCTCTACCTCAGGTGAGACTTCATCTGCTTCGCAGGTGTTGCCGAAAGGGTCGATAGTTAGGGCTTTGTTGGTGTTCTCTTGAGCATTGAACCTTGGGTTTGCCCCTGTGCCAATAGGAAATAAGGAATAAATCCAATTTTGAAACCTCTACATCTGAGGTGATGGTGGTCAGAGGAAGACCTAAGGAAAGAGGACATGTTGAGAGGGATTTATCTCGATCAAAATCAAAGGGAAAGAAGAGCAATATTAAGTGATGGTTTTGTGGAAAATCTGGACACCTGAAGAAGGATTGTTGGAAGCAAAAACAAGCCTCCAAAGAAGACCCTCCAAAAGAGACGAAGGAAGAAAATGCAACTGAAACAGGTTCAACAACAGGTTCAAGTATGAGTGATGAAGTTTTATCAATTAGTGTTGTTTCACTATATGATAAAAAATGGTTATTAGATTCTAGTTCTACAAATCACACGTGTCTTCATAGACACTGGTTTATTACTTACCAGTCTATATATGATGGAATTGTTTACATGGGAAATTATATATCATGTAAATTTGTGGGAATTGGTAGCATTTGAATTAAGATGTTTGATGGATTTGTTAAGATACTAACTGATGTGAGACATGTACCTGAGCTTACAAAGAACCTAATCTCTTTGGGATTCTTAGATACTATAGGATATAAAAGTATTGTTCAAGGTGGAGTTATGAAGGTCTACAAAGGAATTCTACTAGTTATGAAAGCGAGGAAGGTTGGAAACCTGTTTCTATTAGAAGGAAGAACCAAGTCAGATCATGCGACAACTGTATTCGAGAATGACAGTGATTCTTTTTTACTATGGCATCAACAGTTGGGACATATGAGCAAAAGAGGATTGAAGGTATTATCTGATCGCAAGTTACTTCCTAGTCTAAAATCTTTAAAGTTAGATTTATGCAAGCACTGTATTTATGGAAAACAGAATAGGCAGAAATTTAAAACCGGAAGACACACCAGTGAGGGAATCCTTGACTATATCCATTCTGTTGTTTGGGGACCATCCCCTATTGTTTCGTATGGAGGATCATCATATTTTTTTTTTATAGATGATTTCTCTAGGAAGGTGTGGATCTATATGTTGAAGAGAAAGGTTGATGTATTTACTGTTTTCAAGCAGTTTAGAGCTTTAGTGGAAAAGAGCATTGATAGGTCCATTAAATGTTTCAGAACTGATAATGGTGGTGAATTTACGTCAATGGATTTGAGAACTATTGAAAGGAGTTTGGGATTGATAGGCATAAAACCACTACCTATACTCCTTAGCAAAATGGAGTTGATGAACTCATGAACACGAATCTTCTAGAGAGAGAAAGGAGTATGCTTAGTAACTTCAACTTGTAGAAGGAACTGTGGGCAGAAGCAGTAACTACAAATTGTTATCTGGTGAATCGATCACCATCAACAACAATAGAGTGAAAAATTCCTGAAGAGGTACCCTTGTAATTATTCTAATCTTAAATTTTTTGGTTGTGAAGCCTATTCTCTAATTCCGAAACCTCAGCGTTCTAAATTAGATCCAAAACAAAAAAGGCTTATCTTTGTTGGATATGGTGATGGTATTAAGGGGTACAGGTTGTGGGATCCTACTGCCCACAAGATCACCGTTAGCAAAGATGTAATATTTGATGAATCATCTCTCATCAAATCATATGTACATGTTCAAATGAAATAGGTAGAAGTACCGAAATATCAACAGATTCAGTTTGAAACTCGTTCAACTACAGATGAAAGTGAACATGAACAAGTTTCTGAAAATGTTCATGAAGAGTTTCCTACAGAAGAAAACATGGATGATAATGAAATTCAACAAATTGTGGATGAACCACAAACTTCCCTAAGGAGGTCTACATGGGTCAGAGTTCCTCCAAGAAGGTATGATGATTTTGTTTCATCATTTTCTTTAAGTACTAACGATGATGAACCTTCGTGCTATCAGAAAGTTGTGGAGGGTTCTAATAGTGAAAAATGGAAAGAAGCAATGAAGGATGAAATGAATGCTTTAGAAAATAATGCTACATGGGACTTGGTATAACTTCCAAGAGACAGGAAAAATGTAGGTTGCAAGTGGGTCTACAAGCTGAAGAAGGGTATCGACTTTCATGAGATTTTTCCACCTTTCATGCTAGTTACGAAAGGATATTCTCAGAAAGAAGGTATTGACTTTCATGAGATTTTTCCACCAATTGTTAAGATTGTTTCAATTCGAATTGTGTTAGCATTAGTTGCGTCACTTGATTTGGATTTGGAGTAGCTAGATGTTAAGACTTCTTTCTTACATGGAAATTTGGATGAGGATATTCACATGGAACAACCTGAAGGTTTCGTTCAGAATCGCAACAAGAAATTTGTTTGCAGGCTCAAGAAATCATTGTATGGTCTGAGGCAGTCGCCCAGACAATGGTACAAGAAATTTGACTCTTTCATGATGAGCCAGAATTCTACAAGGAGTGATTATGATCATTGTGTTTACTTTAATAAATTGAATAATGGAATATTCATTATCTTAGTATTGTATGTTGACGATATGATTTTAGCAAGAAAAAACATAACTGAGATCAACAGGTTAAATGCTCAAATGGATAGGACATTTGATATGAAATATCTAGGAGCAACAAAGCAAATTTTGGGCATGGAGATATTCAGAGACAGGAGGAATGGTAAGATTTGGTTGTCACAACATAAGTATGTCGATAAAATACTTTTGAGGTTTGGTATGAACAATGTGAAACCAATTTCTGTACCTTTCGCTTCCCATTTTAAGCTTTCTTCAAGTTTTGTCCTAGTACAGAAGAAGAAAATGAACATATGTCTCAACTACTGTATCCTAATGAAGTAGGAAGTTTAATGTATGTGATGGTTTGTACAAGACCAGACATTTCACATGCAGTTGGGGTTGTCAACAGATATATGGAAAATCAAGGTAAAGAGCATTGGGCAATAGTGAAATGGGTGCTTCGATATCTGAGGGGCACAAGTGATTACTATATCACCTATTATGGTGGTTGTGAGTTAGTCTATGGATATGTTGATTCTGATTTTGCAGGTGATTTGGACAAAATGAGGTCAACTTCAGGATATGTCTTTACTCTTATAGGTGGAGCTATTAGCTGGATGTCAAAGCTACAGAGCATTGTTGCTTTATCCACTACAAAAGCATAATACATAGTGTTACACCTCAATATTGCTCACTTTGATAAGTGTCTTAAGTGTCGCATGATCCTCTCAACTGTCGCAAGTGTCGCATGACATTCACAAGTGTTGCAAACATCAAACAAAGCATACTGCCATGATGACGACACCAAAAAGACATCTAGAATAAATCAGACACTTGATGTGGAGGAAGGAAAATGATTAACTGAAGTCAAGGAACTTTTATCACCTGAGAAGAGCTCTTAAACAAAGGTTTTGAAGGTAAGTGCTCCCCTACATCAGCCTTAGGAGCATTGGCGCTCCCCTATAAGGTCTCAGGGAGCGTTATAATGCTTATCTTCCCCTCTGAAGGAGCGCTATCCATCCTTGGAGCGCTGGCGCCCCCCTCAAGCTTCCTAGGGAGTGCTATAGCGCTCTGATGCCCCTTTTGAGGGAGCGTTGTCTAATATGAGGCAGTAGTTGGCCCGTTGAGGAGAATAAGGGGAGGATCTCTCAAGTTTAGAAGGAAGTTGCATTCGAATTCTTGGTTCCATCAGAAGATCCCTGATCCAAGGAGGGAATTCCTCAACTTGTTCTAAAGATAACTCAAGAGGTTAAGCTTCTCTTAACCTATATAAGCAGGCTCTATGATGG
>SNQJ01S0052319.1:101598-114982 GCA_010110895.2 Picea sitchensis | reverse complement strand
GTGTGAGATAGATGCATAATGTGGCTAATGTCTTATACCATAAAGAAGACTGATAATTACTTATTATGATGGTAAATTTATTTACCAAAAAAACACCCTACTCATAATGTGGTGAATGTTGTATCAATAATTACTTAGGGCGGTGGGGAGACAAAGAAACACTTTATTGTTTTAGTGGAGTGCCTAATTATTATGTATCAATAAATTAATACAAAATTACAATTAATTTAATTTTAAAATTTTATCATATTCTAAATATGAAAAATTGTATTTAAAAGTTTAAAACTATCACATCTCAAAGAGATTGATTCCACTCTAAAATTGACCTTCCTTAAAAGAAGTTGGGAGTTCTTGTTTTATAAGGAAATGTAACTCTTATGTTGTGGGAACCAAAGGCTTCATGTCAAAGGACATCTTTTTAAATTTAAGATTACACGTGTAAAATGATTCCAGATTGGAGATTAGAAAGAATGACACGTGTGTATGTGTTTAATAGGTTCTTGTTATACACATTGTATGATTGTAGGAAGACAGTGGAATACACACTCCATGTCCACAGACAAGAAATAAAGTATGCATTATATTGAATGCATGTCTTTATTGGATCTTGTGCCAAAATTTATTGAAAATTTAACGTGTATGTTGACATTATATTAAAATATGGTATTAAAATGAATTTTATATAAAATTCAAAAAATTAATTTATATAAGTTTGGATAAGGGACTTAGTAAAAAAATCATTTGTCACTATTTTGGAAGCTTTTGGTGAGACCATTCTCACTGGTTAAAAGCTATTTAAAATGCAAATTGGCAAAAAAGTAAAATTGGATTTTGACTTATGGATTGGTCGCAAGGATGTATATAAATTTTAGGAAATCTTAGAAGGAAGCTAACGTAAAAAAGGATGCTTTTCCTTTTCAAATGTGTGTCACTTAACTGGTGGTAATCTTTGGATATGAGGTGGAAATTTTGTTTCATATATGGAACTACAATGAAAGAGAGTTGAAGAGTGAAAAAACTTTAGGCATGTATAGGTAAAGGCTTCTTTCAAACTTAAGAAGGAAGATGATGAATTGATGTGAAATGCAAATCACTTTTACATAATAAAATAGGTTTATTCAATGTATTATCCCTTAGTAGATGAATATTCAAGATAGTGATGGATAATAATATGGAAATTAATCGTGACAGAGGATGACTCAATGGCTTATACGATTCTTGTAGGCTATAGTCAACAAGGAAAAAGAGTGTCAAGGAAGTTTATTTGGTGTCACTGGGTTAAAAGAATGACAAATCCTAAAAGTGACATTAAGTAAAGTAAATAATTATATTTAATTGGAATTGAAGGGAAAATAAAGTAAGGGTTTGATTTGGTCAAAGAGGGGAAAGATCTAGAAGTTCTAAAGGAAGGATAAATAGAGGGGTAACCATTCTCTTTGGTATTATGATTTGATCTCTTGTTGATGTGCTCTTTGAGCCAAGCTTACATTAGGGGTTGGTAAACCCCTTCCATTTAAGTTTAGTTTCAATGGTGCAATATCCACCCTAGATAGACAAGGAGGAGGATTTAGCTAGAGTTCTCATTTGTGTTCATTGTGGTGTTTGGTTTCATCTTGGAGAGAGATTGGAGGTACATAAGCTTGCATAGGGGATTTGGAACAAATTTATGGAGGAAATCGATCATTAAATCTGCATGTGTCAGGAGGGTTTTGCATAGCTATGAAAGGAGGCATCCCCGCTGGTTGAGCACAGGGTGTCCTGCAAGGCCCCACATGTTGTCCATCTTCATCCCGTGAGGCCCTCTATAATTTAAGCTTGCAGAGACCGGATTTGGGTACGGGAGGTCATACTGCTGCAGTGGGTATTCAGGAGCAGATTGAGGGAGTGTGAGAGAGATATGACAATCAGTATACTTGGTAGCTTGAGGAGATTTTGGCATCATCTATAGATTCCTTGATTTTTTTTTGTTAGTATATTTTGTATCCACTTGCAATCGATAGATTTGTTGTATTCAAGAGGGTTTGGTAGTTGTTGTTACAACCATTAGTGATATTTGCATTTTTGTGATTTCGGTTCTCATACAATAATAAATATGCCATGGTTATCATCTCAATTATCTGTGTAATAGATTCATGTGATATGTGATGTGTTTAAAAATATTCCTATCTATGAGACATATGAAAAATGTTTATAAGGAATCTCCAACAAAGTATTTGACAAAATCACATAGAGAAACATAATAATTTGGGAAGCAATTATATTTTTTCTATCCCTCCTAGTTAGGGACATTACAATGGTATCAAAGCTGGTGATTATGCATGTCTGTGCCTACATTGATGCCTAGGAGAAAAAGGTGTGGAGGACAGTCCTCTCGAGAGTCACTAGAAAGAGAAACATAAGTAAACCACATAGAGTTGGAGCCAAAGGGAATCATGGGAGACAACCCTGAAGGGACCATGCTCCAAATATTAAAATAAATGGTCAGAGATAACAAGGTTCCAACAACATACCCTTCAGGTGCTCACACACTTGGTGGGACAACATGGGGACACAAATGGTGCAGGTCAAGGTGGACCCAGTGGATCCCATTAGGATGACAGGATGCACATAGAGAGTAGCAATAACCATACCCCAGTTCAAAGAGGGAGGCTAAGGATCCCTAGGCCTTTATTACCACAGTTCCTAACAGGGAAGTCTACAGGAGAAGAAGAAAAATTGGTTCAAGGCCTTATATTAAAACTTCATACATGGAGTACGAGATGATAGATGAAGTCATATGTGAGAAATTCTCCTATAATGACTTTTGCAACCTCAAACAGAAGTACAGACCTAAGGAGTGGAACAGAGGAGCGCAGAGCCAACATAACTTTGACCTCACACACAAGGTGGGAAGGTTGACTATCCCAACCTTCAATGGGTCTTCCAAGAGCACAGTCAGAGCATGGGTACATAGGTTTGACACTTACCTCCAACTTAACCCAATGACCGAGGCATAAGAAATTAAGTATGCCACCCTTCACTTGGAAGGATAATCTCATGAATGGTGGTATCATGGGTTGGTGACATTAGGGCAGGCCAACATCACTTCATATATATACTTCACTCAGAGTTTGATGGACAGGTTTGACAAGAAGGACCCTGAGATACACTTCAGGGATTTGGCACAATTGAGATAGATAGGTACACCAAAAACATACATCATAGATTTGCAGAGGATGACAGTTATGGTGACAGATATTTCTCAACAAAGGTTGGTGATGCTACTCATGTAGGGTCTAGATGAACCCCTAAGAGGATGGGTGAAGGTATTTATGCCAACCACATTGTAGGAGGTCATCATGAGAATCCAGGACATGAGGGACGTAGTCTCCAAGAAGGTACCAAGAAAACCCTTCACCCCTCAAGTGGGTAAGGAGATGAATTTTTCCCATAAGGCATGGACAGGGAAGGATAGGATAGATGAGGAGACTCATAAAAAACTAAGGAGGAAGAAATTTTTCTTCAGTTGCAAAGATCCATGGGAGTCGGGTCATCAATGTATGGGAAAATGTAAATTCCATTGCATTAAGGTAGTTTTCGATGAGGAGGATGATTGTGATGATGAAGGTATTGTACAAGATAGTGGTGAGCCATTGCATACTACAGAGAAAGCACCATTGTAGGATATCCCCAAGGTAGTGACCATTTCCACACTTTCAGGAGTCCCTAAATATTACACATTTAGGGTCAAAGGCATTGTGTAGGAGCATAGGGTTACAACATTGGTTGATGGTGGAGCCACCCACAAATTCATTGGTGTTGCACTTGTCACCATGAGACAAATCCCTGTAGAGGATTTCAAGGGATTCAATTTGGTAGTAGTAGATGGATACAACACGATATGTACTAAAAGGATCATGGGACTAGAGGTAACATTCAAAAACTATACATTGACTGATGACTTTTATGTCATAGATTTAGAAGATACTCATGTGGTGCTAATAGTTCAGTGGTTGTACTGATTGGGAGATATCTACATGATTTTTCGGGAAAATACGATGGAGTTTCGAGACAAGGGTGGACAGTGAGTCATCCTAAGAGGCATGTCAAAAGGTTCCCTTATGATCGTATATAAACAGTGCATGGAGGCCCTTTTTAGACACGGGGATGTAGCTTGCACATCAAAGTGCTTGATGACCATGGCGAATTCATCACATGATCACCATAATTATCCTGTGGATATCCAAACATTTCTTGAAAAGCATGAAAGAGTGTCCAAACCCTTTCCAACAGGGAGACCACATGATAGAGGATTTGAACATGTCATTGAGCTAGAAGAGGGGCCAAAGCTTGTGATGACCACCCACTACAAACATCTGAAGCGATTCAAGGAAGAAATAGAGAAGGACATAAAGGAATTACTAGAGATGGGACATATCAAGCCTAGCTCCAGTCCTTTCACTTCATCAGTTGTACTAGTGAAGAAAAAAGATGGCACTATGAGGATGCGCATAGACTACATGGAACTAAACAATAAGACCATCAAAAACCGATACCCAATACCCAGGATTGATGAGTTGATCGACGAGCTACATGGGGAAGTATGTTTATCAAATGTTGATTTGTGATTAAGATACCACCAGATTCGGGTCAGAGAGAATAATATCCATAAGACAACATTTGGGTATTACTATGGGAATTATGAGTTTCTAGTCATGCTCTTTGGGTTGACTAATGCACCAACTACCTTTCAGTCTTGCATGAACCATATCTTCAAAAAACAGTTGAGGAAATTCTTACTAGTGTTCTTTGATGATATTATTATCTACAACAGGACGTGGGAGGAACATTTGAAGCATGTGGAAGAGAATCTCACCATTATGGAGGAGTAGTTGATTGTATCCAAGGAGGAAAAGTGTGAGTTCGGGCTAAAAAATATCCTCTATTTGGGGAACGTAATTGGTGTTGAGGGAGTAAATGTGCATCGAAAAAATATCCATACCATATTAGACTATCCCACCCCCAAGACACTCACAGATCTGTGAGGATTCTTCGGGATATGAAACTATTACAGAAGCTTTGTGAAAGGATTTTCACAATTAGTTGTGCCATTAACATACCTCACCAAGAAGGGGGAATTCCAATGGTCAGTGGATGCATAGGTAGCATTCGAAAAAATGAACAAGGTGATGAGAACTTTCCCAGTATTAGCACTCCCATATTTCACACAACCTTTTTTCCTAGAGTGTGATGCATCTGGTGATGGGATAGGAGCAATATTGATGCATAACCAACACTTGATAACATTCAAGAGAAAAAATCTAAGGGATCCTGAGAAGCTCTATCCAATATATGATAAGGAGATGTTGTTCATCACTCATGCATTGTCAGAATTAAGAAAATACTTGGTAGGAGGATGTTTTGTGGTTAGGACTGACCACAACAACTTGAGATATTTCTTAGAGAAGCAGGACCTAAATGAGAGGCTATAGAAATGGGTGAGTAAGGTGCATGCATATGATTTTTACATTGAGGATGCAAAGGGGAAGAAGAATATAGTTTATAACTCTTTATCTAGAGGACATGTAGCCTTCTCCATGACAAACATCTCAACAGGATATAAGTCCATTCTCTTGGTGGAATATTCCAGGAATAGCTTTTCTTATGAGCTGATGGAGGGAATTATTTAGGATGATAGGTACAAGGTAGTGGATGACATCATATACTACAAATATAGGATCTATCTTTTCCCTAAGTCCACACTTAAGGATAATTGTTTGAGGGAAGTACATGAAGCACCATTAGTAGGGCACCAGAGGTATCTAAATACCTACATGAAGGTGAGGGAGAGATTATCATGAAAGGGTCTCAAGGGGGATGTACTTCATCATGTGAGGGAGTGAATTAATTTCCAACAAAACAAGTCAGAGTTCAAAAATCCTTTAGGATTGTTTCATCCATTGTCGATTCCAGAGAAGAAGTGGCACAACATTTCCATGGACTTCATCATAGGATTGACAAAGGTGCAAGGAAGAGATTGTATCTACGTGGTAATGGATATAATGACTAAATATTAACACTTATCTACCATTCCTACAGAGTACAATGCATCTCAAGTAGCATATCTATTATTCAAGGAGGTGTTCAAACATCAGTGAATGGCATAGTAGGTTTCTTAGTACGTTATGGCAGGAGTTGTTCAGGTTATCCAGGACAGAGTTGACACCTAGTAATAGCTATCACCCCCAGACAAATAAGCATACTGAGATAGAAAAAAATGGATCAAGGGGCACCTGAGGAACTATGTGTCATGGAAAAAATGAGCATGGATAAAGTGGTTTCATCTCGGGGAACATTTCTACAAAACCACTCATCACATGTCCATTGGGATGAGCCTATTCAAGGAATTGTATGGTTATGATGCTTTATATTTTGTGGATTTGGAGTTTGGAGAGAGTCGATCTCCCAAAGCCAAAGATTGGTTGCAAGAAAGTCAAGAAATCTTGAGAGTCCTGAAGGAGAATTTGTAGGACACTCAGAATCAACAAAATATATATTCATATAGGCACAGGGTAGAATGTAGCTTTGAGGTTTGAGATATAGTCTTTCTTAGGTTGCAGCCTTATGTGCAATCGTCGCTAAAGAAGAGACGTGCAAAGAAGCTAAAGCCTTACATTTATGGACCCTAAAGAGTGATCAAGAGAGTTGGGTAGGTAGCATACACATTGGAGCTAGCATAGGGTAGCAGGATCCACAACACCTTCCATGTATCTTGCCTCAAGAAGGCATTGGGAGAGTTGGTCACTGCTTCAACAGATCCTCCTCCACTAGATGAGGAAGGGTAGTTGGTTCTAGTTCATGATAGGATGGTTGATGTCAGGGAATAGAGGTTGGGGAGTAGGGTCATTCAAGAATACTTGGTTGTATGGAGAATATTTCTTGTAGAAGATGCTACCTAGGAAGGAGAGCAAATCTTACAACACCCTGATCTAGAGTTGCTTGAGGACAAGCAATCTTGGGAAGGGAGGACTGTATTGTCCCCTTCCAATTGATCGTGATGAAGGATGAATCAATGGCCTATACAACTCCCATAGGCTATAGTCAAAAAGGAAAAAGGGATTCAAGGAGGTTTATTTGGTGTCACTGGGTTAAAATAATGAAAAATCCTAAAAGTGACATTAAATAAAATAAATAACTATATTTAATTGGAATTGGAAGGAAAATAAAGTGAGGGTTTGATTTGGTGAAAAAGGGGAAAGATCTAGAAGGTATAAAGGAAGGATAAATAGAGGGGTAACCCTTCTCTTTGGTTTTATGATTTGATCTCTTGTTGATGTGCTCTTTGAGCCAATTTTTTGTTAGGGGTTGGTAAGCCCCTTCCATTTCATTTTAGTTTTAGCAGTGCAATATCCACCCTAGCTAGACAAGGAGGAGGATTAATCTAGAGTTCTCATTTGAATTCATTGTGGTGTTTGGTTTCATCTTGGAGAGATATTGGAGGCATATCGTCTTACGCAGGGGATTTGCAGCATACTTCCAGAGGAGGTTAATCATGATATCTGTAGGTGCCAGGAGGGTTTCGTATAACTGTGAAAGGAGGCATCCCCGTGGGTTGATCATAGGGTGTCCTACGAGGCCCCATGTGTTGTCCAACTTCATCTCATGAGGCCCTCTGCAATTTAAGATTGCAGACTGGAGTTGGGTACATGCAGTCATACTGCTGCAGTGGGTATTTAGGAGTAGATAAAGGCAATGTCATTGAGATCTGACAATCAGAGTAGTACACTTAGTAGCTTGAGGAGATTTTGGCATCATCACTAGGTTCCTTGATTTTTTTTTGTTAGTATATTTTTTAGTTGCTTGCAGCTAGTAGATATGTTGTATTCAGGAGGGTTTGATGGATGTTGTTACAACCATTAGTGATATTTTCATTGTTTTGATTTGGGTTCTCAAACCATAATAAATATTCCATGGTTATCTTCTCAATTATCTGTGTAATGGATGCATGTGATATGCGATGTGTTTAACAATATTCCTATCTACGATTCATATGAAAAATGTTTATAAGGCATGTCCAACAAAGTGTTTGATAAAATCAAACAAAGAAACATAATAATTTTGGCAATAAATATATTCTTTCTATCCCTCCTAGTTATGGATATTACATTCTATGATGTGTTCTATAGACTATATTGGTGGAAAACCATGAGATAGGTCTTGAAAAATGGCACCATATTTCCCAAGAAACTCATCTAGGTATTTTGGATTATGTATTTTGTTACAATCTCCCTCCATTGAATAACAGTGGAAAAGATAAGCTATGATCCTTTCTTAAACATTTTCTCCATTCTTTTCGATGAGATTATTTGGGGTGGTGGGCTCTTGATTCCATGAAACTTGTATTTTTCTATTTTCAGAAAACCATAGGAATTTGTTTTTGTAAATTTAACCTCACCATACCAACCATGTACAACCATTAGAATCCCAATATTGCATCTATTCCCTTGATTACCATGGAATAGATAGGATAATTTCATTGGTAATCATTAATAGATAATTTTACATTACGATATATCCCATTGCATGAAGTAGTTTTGTTCCTTGGTATTGTGACTTGAAAGTCATACGTAGGGTAGACAAACATATTTAATTGTTTTGATATTTTAGTACGATGAAATTTTTATGTTCCAAATGCTTAAAATATCATAACAAAACATATGCACACACCATGTACAGAATGTGAGTGTGGAACCATAGTACCCTCCTTCAAAAAGCTTTTTCCTCAAATCTTTGCATTTAAAGGCTTCACATGTGATGAAACCAAGTAATATGTTTCTCTTATGTTCATGCTTTCTTGTTTCATTTTATAATGATTGACCCATCCAAAATCAATCATTTTCAGTCATAATCCTTGGTGGCTAGTTGTTGCATAATTTTATTTCCCTTGATCTCACGTATTTTTGTTGAATCTTTTTCAATTTGTAGTGGTTTTTGGTCTTTGGTAATATCTTTTTGAAGAGTGGTTTTGTGATGCCTTGTTCCATGAATATTGACAAGTATTCCATCTTCTTCCTTGATAATGTTGATATCAAACTTCTAGTCTTCCTTGAAATCTTTCCTAGTAATGAGGGTGTCAATATGGTTTCACATTTGATAGGTTTTCTTCACTCTACACACCCATTTCATCTATCTTCTTTTGAGAGACAATGGCATCCTCGATCATCTTTGCTTGGTATTTGATTACTCTCTCCTTGGAGATAATACCATCACATTTGGAATGTACATCATATATATGGAGTTCAACTTCTTCAAGTATCTTTTGTTGACCTTCTTGAATCTTGTATTCTTTCTCCTTTTAAATCTACAATGTGACCCCGTCTATCAAATTTTGATGTCCTTCTTCAATTCTAGATTGCATTTCTGATTTTACCTCATCAATATTTATGGATTCCTCAACCTTCTTGCAAATTTTCTCTTCAAGTCTTTTGGTAGATTCTTCATCCAAGATCCTTCTTTCTTCTTGATTTTGACAATTCTTCTTTTCTTCTTTCAATATTTTAACCTCATCCAATAGTTTTTTATTATGATTTCATAATCTACATATCTCTTCATCTTTGTTTTTCAAATCCTCATATCTCTTCATCTTTCTTTTTCAAATCCTCCCTTCAACCATCATTTTCCCACTTTTCTTTGCTACTCCTTTCTAAGTTCTTAACCTCCTTTATGAGTGATTCATCAAGGGATCATATCTTAGATAGCTCCTCACCATTCTTCGTAATCTCTTACTTTGCTTCTTTTAACTCATCTTGAATTCTATACATTGCCTTCATTTTTGAGTCCTTGATCCATTTGTTTGAGAAAAATTCTTCAAATAATTCCCTTTTGGTGCTTCGCATAGTATCATTATCAAAGATATACCACCACTTATAAGCTTCACCATTCAAACAAATACATTCCACGAAAGGAGTCTTGCAATTTTTCCTTATCATCCTCAACCATTCCAATATCAGGAATAATGATATCGAATAGTTATAATAACTTTTCCAATATACCCTNCATCCTCGATCATCTTTGCTTGGTATTTGATTACTCTCTCCTTGGAGATAATACCATCACATTTGGAATGTACATCATATATATGGAGTTCAACTTCTTCAAGTATCTTTTGTTGACCTTCTTGAATCTTGTATTCTTTCTCCTTTTAAATCTACAATGTGACCCCGTCTATCAAATTTTGATGTCCTTCTTCAATTCTAGATTGCATTTCTGATTTTACCTCATCAATATTTATGGATTCCTCAACCTTCTTGCAAATTTTCTCTTCAAGTCTTTTGGTAGATTCTTCATCCAAGATCCTTCTTTCTTCTTGATTTTGACAATTCTTCTTTTCTTCTTTCAATATTTTAACCTCATCCAATAGTTTTTTATTATGATTTCATAATCTACATATCTCTTCATCTTTGTTTTTCAAATCCTCATATCTCTTCATCTTTCTTTTTCAAATCCTCCCTTCAACCATCATTTTCCCACTTTTCTTTGCTACTCCTTTCTAAGTTCTTAACCTCCTTTATGAGTGATTCATCAAGGGATCATATCTTAGATAGCTCCTCACCATTCTTCGTAATCTCTTACTTTGCTTCTTTTAACTCATCTTGAATTCTATACATTGCCTTCATTTTTGAGTCCTTGATCCATTTGTTTGAGAAAAATTCTTCAAATAATTCCCTTTTGGTGCTTCGCATAGTATCATTATCAAAGATATACCACCACTTATAAGCTTCACCATTCAAACAAATACATTCCACGAAAGGAGTCTTGCAATTTTTCCTTATCATCCTCAACCATTCCAATATCAGGAATAATGATATCGAATAGTTATAATAACTTTTCCAATATACCCTTATGTGTTTTATCTTTCCACTATCTTTTGAATCATCTCAATCAGACATCCTGATCAAACATTGTGATAGTTTTAAGTGAACATACCTTTGAAAACCCAGATTTGGATTCTATCCTCCTGGTTGATCTTCCTTCTGATGCATTTCTGAAATTTCACCCCCTATGTGTTTCAAATTTCGATATATAGTACTTTGAAATGTATTCTCTATAATTCCACTAGTATGACCAAAATTGGGTGTGCCAAATGAAAGTTATGGCAACTTTCCCAAACCTTGCTGAATTTTGGCCTATTATGGAGATAAAACTTGTACATAATGCCACACATCGAATATTAGATAACTAATTCTAAAATTCACACCCAAAATACTATGGACTTCCCTCTTTCCAATGCAACTGGTCTCATATAATTTGGATCCTCTATGAAAAAATATATGACTATTTTACCTAGAACACATGTTTGAGACTAGTTATAGGACTAGTCAAAAACCCTATCTTCCATAAGGTGTATCTCCAAAAGTACAATGACCCATAAGTTGAAATTCATACCACATGTACCTTTATATGTGATATAAAATAGCCTCCAAGTTTCTCTTTATGAAGTGGTCCTAAAAAAAACATTGTAGCGGAAATTCTAAGATGACTTGCTTGAGGAAGAAAAACCCTAGGATCAATGCTCTGATACCAAATGTAATGAACAAAATGCTTAAAATATCATAACATAACAGAAGTACACACCATGTACTAAATGTGAACAGGGAGCACAACTCCAAGATAGATAATTTATACAATAACTCAAATAATAGAATAAACTCCTCCACATAACCAATTACAGTCATACATCACATATCACCTCCTTTGGGTCATAATATATACCAAATGTTATGTTCCAAATGCTTAAAATACCATTACAGAACAGAAGTACTCACCATGTATAGATTGTGAGTGTGGAGAAAAAATCCAATATAGATAAGTTATAAAATAACTCCTTAAAACATAGGAGAAACTCCTCCACATAACCAAGTACGGTCATACATGATAATTCACCTCCATTGGGTCATAACAGAAATTATGTGAACTACCTCTATCTATAAGTACCATTACTCTTGTCCTTTTTGTGTAACCCAAAACCTTGAGAGTTTGGGGCTGCAAAATACACCTTATCATGGTGACCAAGAGTGTTGGAATGGTATTTGGATAGCTATTTTTTCAAGATTTTTGGATTTTTCATTCGATTCTTTTGATTCTATGTCAAAGGGATATAAATTTATTTCCTCCTGATCACTATCACTCTATACTTCTCACAAATAGAATTTTTTCTCCTTGCATTTGTGGCTCAAACTCCAACTAGGTGCATTATATTTAAAACTTTGACTTTTGTCATCCTTTAGGTCATATGGTATAATCCTTTTGTTAGGGGAAATATACTTTGATATTGGTCTTTTAGAGTGAGACCAAGGAACTCACTAAGAGGTCAACAATTTTTCTTCAACGATTTTGGATTTTAGTCATTCTTGCTCTATGCACTTGATATCTATCAGTTTGAGTTTGTTTCCTATGTTTATTTCAATCCTAATATGGAAATTTGTAGGAGATGATCATCTGATAGGTCAAGCACATGAGAATATAGCACATGTAAATCATTAAAATATTCATCCAACAAGCCTGATTATTGCAATTGAGTGAGTTTGGAGAAGACTTTATTTTCTTCAATGTTCTAAAGTGTTTTTAAAAAATGTTTCTAAATGCAGCCTAGTCTCTTGATCAAATTATTGAGTGCCACTTCTAGATGAAGAAAGGAAGCTAGTACTTGAGCCTGAATGCATCTTAGAAGTCAAAACCAAAATCCTTCATTCAATAACTGTCAACAAGTACCTTATTAAATGGAGGAACCTTCCATAAGATTAAGCTACTCGGAAAAACGAAAATTGTATACATCTTTACTAATTCTTTGTGGATGAAGCATTTCAAGAAGGGATGGCTTGTAATATACCAAAATAAATTATTAACTAGTTTTCAACAATAATTGGAATATATTAATGATGACGAGTGAGAAGTTACATCCTTTCACTATTGTTGTATATAAATTCTATCCAATTACCATTGTAAGTGTGAATTGAATAATAATATTGATATATATATATATATTAAATATATACACCTAAAACACGTAGAGACAGTATTGAAACTATTATAAGAAAATAAGTTCTATGCAAACAAATCAAATTGTAGTTTTGGATGAGGAGAGATTGAATTTCTAGGCCATGTTGTATCAACTGAAGGAGTCAAGGTAGTCCCAAAGAAAATTTTCATGAATACTAAGTGGTCTATCCCCAAAACGATCAAATGAGTACAAGGATTCCTATGTCTTACAAGGTATTACATAAGACTTGTAAAAAACTATCCAAATATTATGGCTCCACTAACAACATTGTTGAAAAAATATGTCTTTAGATGGAATGATGTAGCCTAAGCCTGTTGTAATAATATGAAGACTTTAATGACATCC
>SNQJ01S0052319.1:85895-101588 GCA_010110895.2 Picea sitchensis | reverse complement strand
GTCAATGAGACAATATGGCTTGAATCCCATAGCTTGGGTGCCAAGGTCCCACATGATGGATCACGAGAACCTTCCTTTGGAGGCTTGGAAGATATCATAGATGACATGACCTAACCCTCACATGCCAAACATTTTTCCTAGCAGAGGAAAAACATCACTTATAGAAGCTTGATGTCACCTAGAGGGCTAGGGTTTGGTGGTGAAGGTGTTGTTTGATGGCATGTGGCATGTTTTGAAGGAAGGAGGCAAGTGGAAAGTGGCCTTTAGAAGCCTAGCCATGCATCTACTACCCCAACGACTTCTTCAAAGTGCTAAAACGTCCCCTAAAGGGGTGACATCACCTTATTCTAGGGTTTCTTTTGTATAAAAGTAAATTTTAAGATGAATTGTTTAATATTATTTTTTTGCAAGGGGTAAGATAAGGGTTGTGGACCCCTTATCTTATGTTTTACCCTTGCTAATGTAGAAAAACTATGTGATGGAAATTTTGTATAAATAGAGATCATGAAATATCATTTTGAATCATAACTCTCCCATTGTGAAGAGATAAGGACTGAAAGTTTTTCTACCTTGAAGCTTTTTGTTCTCTTGTTCTACGGTTTGGTTCTTTCTTTGGTTATGGACAACATTATGATGATGCACTAGCTCTTGGAGGTATTTTCTATATATTTGAGGTGCTTTATCTTGGCATGTTATGGTTTATCTTGTTGCTATTTGGATTGTTAATACATTTTACTTGTTGCTATAATTTGTAATTCAAGATCAAGGTTGATTTATACTAAGGCTAGGTAGGGAGTATAAGTGCGTACACCCCTACTTTAGCTCCACCATCATTTTAAGCATAGAATTATTGTTTGCAAGGGTTTTCTAAGGAAGTATAAGGATATACACACCTTAGTTTAAACCCTGGCTAGGTTACTTGCTTTTGGGAATGAGAGGATTTATATCCCCAAGGAGGTAGTAGATCTATCTCTTTACTTTTCACCCCATCAACCCATTAATCAAAGGTACTAGTCGTTGCATTGGAGAAATAAAATGTTGCATTGGTAAATGTGAAAAGTTGAAGTTTTGAAGTTCTCTCACTTGGATATTGTTCCTTGAGCCCTAAGCTATCTTGCCTCATTAATACGTCCTCTTTCATCCACAAAAACTTTTTGTTGTAATAAAACTAACCTACATCCATTAGGGCTGCATAAATCTAACCTTCTAAACCTAGACAAATCCTAAACTAACCCTAAAAATTAGCTATAACTTTTCCCTAACAAACTACTAACCTAGGTGCACTTTTTGGGCTAGTTTGAGGTGATTTTCATTGGCTGAATTTTATGTTATAAGTCTTGGTTTTCTACAACAATAAGGTGGATAAATATCACTGAAGTAATATTTTTGTGACAGCCTTTCTTTTATGCTAAAGTCTTTCTCTTTCATTCTTGATTTAAACTATTCTTTACTAGCTTGTCTCTTGCTTATTTAACTGAAATTTTAGCACTTATTTTGCAGCTCTTATTATCTTTTATATGCTGATATATATCACTGATTATTTCTACAATTAGGGGTAGAAATGTTAACTTTCTTGTCCAACTAACATACTGCATTGTATACTTGGTTTTCAATGTGTATCGGGAAAGTATTTTCTCTTTGCAGGTCACTCAAAGAATTAGCAACCTAAAGTTACCCTTAAGAATCATTACCAATCTCCCTTTACCATCTAGAAACTTGACCTTTAGGAGCATCCATTCATACATCTCATTTTTCATCTCATTCCCCCCTAGGTTCACCGGGTTTCCCCCTTGAGGTGACTACCTCACCTATAAAGTGACGAGAACACCTGCCTAAGGTGTCAGTGGGTAGGTTCTCTATAATTTGTCTCCATCTTGGTGGTTGGGTCAGGGTTTTCCCAACCTACAACTTCTGTGATAACATTTTGGCATCGTTGTCGGGGAGGATTTTGAATCCTCTTCTGAACCCTAATGATACTTTGAAAATATATTCCAAATCCTTTTCCCTAGCTTTCCTGGTGTCTCCACCCAAGGGACGTTCCCTTTTCACCCTTTTGATGAGCTCTTCTTGAAGCTCATATGGCGACTCTACCTTCCCAAAACCCTTCCTCTTCCTTTCCTTTTTCTACCTTTCCATCCTTTGATGAGCATTAGTCCCATATGGAAACACCATTGAGGTATTACCCTAAGTGAAGGAACCATAGACTCATGGGACTTACCATGGACATTCCATATGGTTTATCCCTCCTTTGATGTTCAGGATATCCCTGGGTATCCAAACCATTTCTCCTCGAAGTGGAGGGAAAGTTTCCCTAAATTTAATGGCAATCCAGCTCTAGAAGTCACCCATGTCATCAATTATATGAAGTATGCTTCAATCCTAGATGTGCTACATGAGGATGTGCTAATGAAGATTTTTGTATATTCTCTACAAACAAGTCAAAGAAATTTTCTTGCACACTCATGTGATCCGAAAAGTATTCGGTCTTCTACAATGCTTGTTGAGGAATTTCTTAGGCATTGTAGGACAACCACTTAGGATTTGTTAGGTGATTTTCAAGAACAAAAAATATGCTCTACACAGAGAAGGTTTTTTAGTGGATGGCATGACAATATTTGAAGAAGAATATCACCCACCACTTGCAAAGGAAGCACTTAACAAATACATCCATGAAGAAATTTGTCAAGAAGATCTCGATGATGAAGACCCAGAAGAGACATTGATTTTCATTATCCTACTGGATGAAGATGAGATGGTTTATCCTTTTTGTCTTCCTGTATGTAAAGTTGAAGAGGAAACCAGTCCCAATAATGAATATTTTGAGGATCCAGTTGAATTCGTTGAAGCCATTGAAGCCACTTTTCTTCATGCACACAAGGAAATGGCCAATTTCATTCATACATATGATCTTATGAAGGATCCCCTAGAGATGCTTGATGAGCATATTGACACTTTCATACGTATTCGGAGGTGTAGATGGGACATGAGTTGTTTCATTTTTTATGGAGATCCCATCTACGACATTGAAGGTCATTCTCAGATAAAGGATACAAGCATATTTTCAAAGGATTTATTTTTAAAGATGGATGGTCCATCTATTCGGAAGCCTGATGATGATATGGTCACGGAATTATTCCATCCTATTAAGAATAACTTGTCACAATTTACTCATGTTGACTCCCATCCATCCATTGAGAATTGTGATGATCACTTTTCCAGTGACCCAGGCCTATTCTATGAATATTTCCAACCATTGTTGCACTCATATGGATACCATATAGTGGTCATCCTAGAGAAATTTGGGGCTCACCTTGCCAAACGAAATTGTTATCACATTGAGACCTTGGGCATATATTTATAGATAAAGAAGAAGTGTTGGACCTTGACTAATTTTTGGAGAACCTTGGTCATGTTTGACCATTTTTGGGACTTCGACAGGCTAGTCAAAGACAGAGCACCCAGGCGAAACAAAGATCGTGGGATTTCACCCCTTTTTGTGGGAATTTTGGGTTTAGGGTTTATGTAACGGGTATGGGATGTCGGCCCATGGGTTTTACCCATATTTTAGGCCCCTTTTGTAATGTATAAATAAGTATCTAGGTGATGTAAGAAGGATTCAGTTGTAAGTTAGTGAGCTAAGTGCAAATAGTTGTGAATGCTTTGTGCACACTGTGTGTTGAGAACTTGCAGAGCTAAGTGCAAGTGATTATAAGAAGGCTTTCTGTTGTGCCAAGATCGGGGAAGGAGGATCTGGTGAGGTGCGCATGGTCTCCTATCCTATGCAGAGTGGTTTTGTGGCTCTATGCAAGTAAGAAGATTGAAAGAAGATAATAAAGAAGACGAAGAGTTGGTGGACATAGCTCCACACTGATTGATGATTTCTCTGTGCGATTGATGTTATTTATGCTTAGTGTTGTAATATTTATGTATGTAGATACATATGATGGAGTATCTTAGTGCTTAGTGATATGAATTGATGCTAGATATGATCTATTTATATGTGCTAAGTGCTTAGATGTGTTAGATCTTGTTGAATACTGTGTTGTTTTGTAATTTGGGTTTTACCTGCGATGTGAATAAAGGGTTAAAGACTAATGAATATTAACTGCTAAGTGCTCTGTTAAGTATTGTGATCACAGATCTATGTCCCAACTAGGTTGTAGACACTTGAGTTCTGCAACACCCCCTGCCTCTACCTTGAGTGAGACTTCACTTTCTTTGCAGGTGTTTCCGAAAGGGCTGATAGTTAGGGTTTTGTTAGTGCGTTATTGAAGTGTCGAACCCTCGGTCTGCCCTTGTGCCAACAAATGGTTGTGATTTCTCTGTGTGATTGATGTGATTTATGCTTAGTGTTTTAATCTTTATGTATGTAGATACATCCGATGGAGTAGCTTAGTGCTTAGTGATATGAATGGATGCTAGATTCATCTATTTCTATGTGCTAAGTTCTTGGATGTGTTAGATCTTGTAGGATACTGTGTTGTTCTGTAATTCAAGTTTTACCAGCGATGTGAATAAAGGGTTAAAGACTAATGAATATTAACTGCTAAGTGCTCTGTTGAGTATTGTGATCGCATATCTATGTCCCATCTAGGTTGTAGACACTTGATTCCTACAACCCCCCCTGCCTCTACCCAGGGTCAGACTTCACCTGCTTCACAGGTTTTTTTGAAAGGGCCGGTAGTTAGAGTTTTGTTGGTGCGTTGTTGAAGCGTCGAACCCTGGGTCTACCCCTGTGCCAACAAATGGTTCTGTTGCCAGGACCTAAAACTGTGATTGTTGGGAACTGAAGAAAAGAGAAAGCCATGTGCATAGATCTGTTGCTCTAGTGCACAATACTCTAGTTGACTTGTGAATCTCTCTGTTGAGAAGGGAAGTCCAATCTGAAGAAAAGAGGTAAGATCTTAAATCATTGTGCTCTAATAAAGGTAAGATAAGTGGAAATTTTTGTTTCGAAAAAATGGATCTAGGTATGCTTGATAGATTTTGTCCTAGTCTGAAAACTAGGGCAAAACTAGAAGAAAGAAGATATGATATGAATAGATCTGATAAGAATAGTGAAATATATGTTATCCCTATGCATAGAAAGAATTTTTGGACTAACAAGTGGATGCAGGATCCTACAAAGAATTTTTTGCAGGTCTATCACTATGATCCCAGTGCGCAGTATAGCAAAGGTTTTGGATCGTTTAAAAGAAAGAAAGGATTGACTCTTTGTTATAGTTGCAGAAGACTGGGACATCTTGCTAAGGAATGCCCTGGTAGAGTTCCTATTTTCCTTTGTTGTAAGGCTATTGGAAATGAAGTTTTAGATTTCCCTAGAATGATTGCTAAAGTTGAAAAGATGAACATGAAACAAGAAAACCATGAAGAAGGTCAAGAAACTAAGGATATACTAAAGAACCATAAAGAATCTGAGGCTATATTATTGCAGATGAAAGAAACATTGAATGATTACATAGACATCAGTTTATCAGATATCTTAAAAGTGAAAGAGTGCATAGAAACAAGAATAGGAGACTTCGACATAGACTGTGTATTGGATGCAGAAACACAAGTGAACATCATGACAGAAAGTACTTGGGAAATCTTAGGAAATCCTTCTATGGTTCCTTCATTGGGAGGAATAGGATTTTTTAAAGGAAAGTTGATAACCGTATGTGGAAGACTTTCCCATGTACCTATGGTTTCTCATGGAGCATCGACAGAAGAAGAATTCGAGGTCATTAAGTTTGTTGAGAATAATGCTGCTTTTGCACTTTTGTTAGGAAAGACTTGGATTAAGAGAGATTAGATCTGAAGGAAAGAAGAAGAGGTAGCCATAGAACAAAAAAATAAAAATTAAGGGATTTCATGGCTAGAAAAATAGCGAGACCAATACAAGAACAAGAGGACAAGTCAAAGAAACTAAGGACCAAAGACCTGGACATCAAAGTTGAAAGAACACAAGAAGGCTTAAAGAACCTATCCATGCAGGATAGTAGAGAACCTACTCCAGAAACAATAACAAAAGAAGTATTATCCTCGAACCTTGTGAAAGATCCTCAACAATGAAAAGTTACTATACTAAGAGAAAATAAAAACAAGAATGGAAAGAGGAATCTAGAGACGCAGATCACGGGGAAGAAAGAAAGAAAGTTCATTAAGAAGAAAGCAAAGCTAGAAAAATTGGAGGAGGTTCGAGAGAGGACTTCACAGAAGAAAGGTTTGCAGAACTTGAACCTCACCAGAATAACAGAACTACACAGAATGGAACTTCACCACGACGAAGAAATATGACCGTTGGAGGCATCTCGACTGTTAGAACAATGCTCCAGAACTGCTAGAAACACATTTATTACCGGAATGTTCACCATTGGACCATTGGGACTATGCCATAACAGATGGAATTGTATTGATTGAGGCATTCCCACCCATTGGAGGAGTTGGTTATGATGTTAGCTATTTAACCCATCGAATGTCTTACCAAGGACACTTTTTCCAATTGTGATTATCTGATCCCACATACAACTAAATACTATCGCACAGTGCTTATTGAGACCTCGCCACCCATTATGCTTACCTTGAGCGATTGTCAACCTACCTGAGATATCTAATATCGAGCGTGTATGTCAGGCAACCTTAGTGTAGTAGAGAAATCCGTCGAAGAGATCCTAATAGACCTCATGGCTGAGAAGGTCCTATCCACAAGAGTAGAGGCCTTGTCGATGAGAGGAGTGCAATCATCCCCATCAACTGGACGTCGATCTGGGCCATCTCAAACTAAAACAAAGAAACAGAGCAATCATTGCGATGAATTCGCAAAAGTGAATCTCATCCCATTGGTCCTGTCCTACTATATCCTACCTTTGGCTAGAATGGTTAGTCGTGATAGCGGTCTGAGGGACTTCTACTATACACTGATCACTGTGTACCTCCCGAAGGGGATACATGCAGTTGGACCACAACTAGGACAAATTATGATGCTGAAGATTAGTGACTTCAACTTAGGAGACCGTAAGAACTATGGCATGCTCACACCACACAAGTACTTGACCAAGACAATGGGGAAGAAGTCGAAGATAATCCCCCAGTCGTGGACCATAGACAATGCAAGATCAACAATCCTTAATGTGATGAATATACCAAACTTAGACAGACATCAGGAGGTTAGCACATGCATTAAAATCCTCCTATCATGCTTACATGGAGGTTACCTGTGGTTAGATCGATGCATCAGTATAGATCTAGCGCTGATCTACCAGATCACTGGATTGAGCATGCAAGGACTGGACCCTCAGGATTTTTACCCAGGGAAGGATGCATATCGTGCCCTGGCGCAGCGAATAAAATACACCTATGGCAATGTGGAGAAAGGGAAGCAGGGCTACAAGGTAGCCTCCATCCAAAATGGAGTAGTGTGCCTAGCTTTCCAGTTGATCGTTGGTAAGCTCGTCAGGAGGAACAGACCAAAGCAGGTCACTAGGTTTGTCGTCGACCCCGTAGGAAAATGCGTTGAAGGGATGCACATGAACTGGATGAGCTACCTCGTCATCCAGTTGGAGCAGGATTGTTGAGAATCACAGGACCATGGCTACGAGTTTCACTTCAGCTGGTTGTTTATCCTCATTTCCTTTGTCTCTTGGGAGATGTCAACAAGAGAAACCTTCCCAAAAGTCGAACCGTCCGAACCATTGGCCGCAAGGTTCACTACCCTCTAGTATTCTAGTGACATGGAGAAGAAATGGAAGTCCAATGCGATATTCCACACCTACTACTTGGATCTGAAGAGAGCCATTGAATCCTTCCCTTGCATGATGCTGAATACACTTCATAGATTCATGTCAATATCAAAGTTCTGTGCAGATAGACATTTCATTTACATCATTGCGTGCAATGATGAACACAAATAAGATATCCAGTCCTATTACAAATTCACTGAGGAATATATGGAGGAAATAACCAAAGAATGGCCTACATAATTCCTTGTACCAGTCGAATAGACATAACTCTCTGACCTCGACCTCATCAGAAGTCCTCTAGTCACTTGAGAAGAGTATGATGGACCCAGTAGAAGTAAGAAGAAAAAGAAGGAAGAGGTGCAGGAAATAAACAACGCATCGGAGGAAACTGCGTCGGATTCACCTGGAGGAGGAGAAGATGATGAAGTAGACCAAAAAGAGGACGAAGGGGAAGAAGACAAGAAGAAACAAGGAGAAGTGACAACACCTAAATATCCCCTTACAGAGGCCAAGACGTCAAAGAAAAGAAATGTTTCCCCAAAGAAACCTTCAGCGTGGAAGAAGTCACGAGACAATAAACCTCCATTAAATATTTTTCTCATGGTGGATGATATTGAACTCATCATCGTCGTTGTATCAGATACCTCAGAGGACATTTTGCAGCGAAGTGAAGACAAACATGAGACAATGTTCGACAGGATCGAGGCAGAGCTCAAAGGGGTACAACAAACTCTTTATTCGAGCCGCGCAATTTCTACTGCATCGTCGTCATCAGGGGGTATAGAAGTAGGAGATGAGCCTTCCCAACTACACAGATTAGCAGATTCAATAGAGGCTTTCCTTCGTCGAGTCCAGGAGGAAAAAGAGCAAGCTACAAAGGAATTAAAGTAAGCAAAGGAGCGAGCCTTAGAGAAACGTTGGATTGCGCAGCAAGAGAAAGATGACCTCTAGACGAAGTTTGCAAAGGATAAAGTGCAGATCCAGAAGGAAAATGAACAGTTGCTCACAGAGAAAATTGGAGTTAAAGAAGCATTCACTAAGGAATTTTGCTCTGTGCCAGGCCTGGCACAGATGGAAGAGTGTTACACATCAAAATTACTCATTACAATGATGGCCTAGTGTCACATTTTGTCCGCAAGTGTTGCAAAATCATATTGTCATCCTGCTTATGTCAAGTCTTGGATGACATTATCAAGAATACTCAAAATAAACCTCAAAACACTGGTTTGGAAGAAGAGAAATCATCTGACAGAAGGTACAAGTCTTTTTCCATGAAAAAAACCACTAAAAAATCATTTTTGGAAGGCAACGCTCCCCTATACACTGTCAGGGAGTGCCAACGCTCTGTGAACTCTTTTGGGGGAGCGTTCCAACGCTCTGTGCTCCATTCTGAGGGAGCTCTGGCCTTTTTTGAGTGAATTTTTGGATTGTTGAGAAAAATCAGGGAAGAATCCCCTCATATCTGGAGTTGGTTGGATTCAGATCTGAGGTCAAGGCTCGATCTCAGGGAAGATCCACAATTAAAGGAGAAGAATCCTCAACTTATCCCAAGAATATCTTAAGTGGTTATGCCTCTCCAAGCCTATATAAGGAGGCCTCTTCATGGTAAAAAGGGGAGACATTGAAGGTATCAAACTTATGACCTCATAAGGGAGATTTATCATTGAAGCATCATCATTTTATGTGGATTACTTGAGCAAAGGGTTGGACAAGGAGAGATGGAAGAGGCTTTTGCACCTTCATCAAAGGTCTGTAAGTATTGTCTGTTGTTCTCATCAAAATACATATGTGTTTTTTTCAAGCTAATATTAGTAGAATAGGAAGTTTGTTCTGTCTTTGATTGTTTGCAAGACTTATCGAGGATCTTAGGGATCAAAGCTCATCTTGGACTGTGCGAGGACAAACATCATTTAAAAGGTACACATTTCTTCCCCTTATCTATACTTTAGTTTAGCTAGATTTAAAAGGATGTCAGTGACCAACGTTAAAACCCTTTCTGCCTTGGTCTTAGGAGTCTAGAGCCCAAGAGGAAATCCACTTGTCCGCAGGGGGATTCTCCTGTAACAGAAATTGGCAATTCCACTGGGGAGATCGAAGCTTTCAGTTTTGGTTTCCTCCCTAGATCTTGTTTTATCCTTTGCTCATTTTTTTTGACCTTATTCGTACTGTGTCTCTAATCCTCAGATATGTTGATTGGACCTTTATTTCATCCTATACACTTTGAATTTATGAGTTTGCTTGAGTTTTTGGATTTCTGGTCATTTTTCTCAATTTTAAGAGGCTAGAACTCCCCTGCCCTTGCTACTAGAGTGTTGGCACCCCCTGCCAGTCTTACATAGAGCATTGCAACACTTTGGTTCCCTTGACACCATAGTGCTGCCCCCTTTTCTATTAAAAATCTTGTGGAGTTAATCTCTAAGTTCATTTTCTTAATGTTTTCACTTGCTCAGAGTCCTTACAAGCTCAGTGCATCTTTGTCTTGGCCTTCAACACTTTGTTTTCTGAGAATTGATCACCCTTTGCTTGGATTTTTGAATTTTTTTCCTTACTTTGAGTCACTCTTATCCTTTGAGGACTTGGAATCAAATAACTATTTCCTTCTCATCTATTTGACTGAATTAAATCTAGAGTAACGAAAATCAGAGATCTATGAACCATTCCATTTGATCTTTGAGGTCATTTTTCCAACATTTCTCTTTTTTTTTTTAGATTTTTGGTTTTCTTTGTGTTTCTTGTTTGATAACAACGAGAGTGTGTCTTTGTTTTTGTAAAGTTTGCTTTTGATTGTCTAAATCTCATTGATCTTAAATTCTGATTGACATAGTTTTTTTTTATTGGTTTTTGGATCTTAGAACAATTCTATAAAATTTTAGCAAGATATTGGATTTGATTGAGAAACAATTGCATGAGGATACAACATCTTGGTGTTTGACAGTGAAAATAACATTTTTCTCCTTCCCTTAAATAGGAATTCATTGAAAGAAAAGACTGTTTATCATTTCTTATGCATTTCTTGGGAATTGAGTCATTAGACCATCAAGTTTCACTTTCATACACCCCTGAGTAAAGAACAACTACAAAATTAACGTTAATTAAAATTGATCTAGAACTTTTTGTTTTTAGAATATTCCACCAACATTAGACTAGGATTAGCACTTTGGATTAGAATGTGAGTACAACTCTCCAAAGTATTCAAAACAAACATTAGGATCTTGCGATAGGGAGAGAAAATCCAATTGTCGTATAGGCTTTCTGGGATCCCCCTCTCACACAGGGGTTACGCACGAGGTCATGTTCGGGAGAGTTACGAAGATTATCTCTTCGTGGTTCAACCGTTCGTAGTAGTCAGATCATATATTGGGGGTTCTTCTTGAGGTTCAAATGTTTTCGTTTGGTCTCGGTGCTTCGTGAATTATGAATCCATTCGGGGTCCTCCAGAGTTCTACCGGTCCACTTGTCCTCTGTTCTCTCGAAGGATTTTGGACTTGTTATCCTGCCCGTACGTTCGGACTGGACTATCGACTGTACACCTACCCAGGGGCTGACTAGAAGTTGGTGTCCTTAGTAGCCATAATCTTTAGGTTCTTACACAAGGTGATGGTGAAGGGAAGTCTCACTGTACCTAGAACAGGCATTGTTCAAACTCACTCGGGCTCCTTGGAGGGTAAATCCACAATTACTGCATGGAAGCTTTCACCAAGGCGTAAGTCCGTTAAGCAGGTCATCAACGTAACTTTTCCACCCGCTCTATCTCATCCCCCTCTTAATTTGTTCCCGTGACATTGGATTTCATCACCAACTAGTGTGCTCATTGTGAGAAGGTTTCGTTTGCTTGCTTGATTACTAGATTTTTAGCGTGTGTTGTTTTTTCTCCCTAGAAGAATCTAGGTTGGATATTTATTTTTATGGAATCAGTTCCCGGAATGACCAATGAAGAAACCCCTTTGCCAGGGGAACCCTTTGTTTTTCCTTCTTATAGAAACGTTGGTCCTCCTTACATTGCCACTTTGAGCCTTCCAGGTCTCACAATTGGGTTACCGGTATGGTTGGTTTCCACTCCAGTGATCTTGAATGTAGGTGCTTTAGATTTAAGCACACCACCCACACATCAACCTCATGTTGACCTTTCTCCTTCTTCACCCGTCAGGTCTCCTTCCATTTCTCCTTCGCCTAGTGAAATATGTCAAGCAAGTAGCCAAATTGATAAGAAGAAGAAGAAACAAAAAGAGAAGAAGAAGAACTAGAAAGGGACCAAGCCTCCAACTACATCAAATGTTGGATCCAAGCAACCAACTACTGTTAATAGTATTGGGAGTTTTGATGAGATCGACAAGATTAAAATGAAGAATTTGAAACCCAAATTCTCTTGCAGTCTTTGTAAGGGTGACCACTTTCTGAGGGATTTCCCTGGTCTTCCCAAGGTCTTAGAAATGTGGTCATCCACGTCATCGGCCCCTACTATAAATGTTGGTGATGCCTCATCCACTAGTGACATTAAGGTTGGTAAGAAGAAGACAACTATCAAATTTCCTTATATGTTATGCGAAGGTGATCATTATTCTCACCTTTGTCCTCGTATGGATGAGGCTTCTTCTCTTTTGGAAAAGATTCAACTTCCAACTGATTATCGTAATATTTCCCCCAACGCATCGTTAGTTGATGGAATGGTCAATCCAGTTTCATCCTCGGTCAGTCTGGTTTATCAAGTGGTCAATCTAGTTTCATCCTCAGTTGAACCACTAACCAAAGTAGTTGATCCAGTTCCATCATCGATCAACCCCAATTTTCCTCTGAAAAGTGAAACCCAAGTAATTGATATAGTCTTGTTATTGGTTAGTCCCACCCTTCATTCGAAGAGTGCCAACATGGTCAATCCCACTCCTCCTCTGACGAGGGCCAAAGTGGTTGTTGTGGTCCTTTCATCGGTAAATTTGGTTGATCATGTCATCAATATAGTCACGTCCTTAGTTGAACCAATTTACAAAGTAGTTGATCCGATCCCATCTTCGGTCGATCCTACTCTCCCATTAGAGAGTGCAACCACAGTGATCGATCCATTTCCACCTATCGACCCCATTCTCCCCTTGGAGAATGAAACCCAAGTGATCGATTTGATATCGTTATCAATTGATCCTACTCTCCCGCTAGAGAGTAAACCCAATTCTTCCCATGTTTTTCTCATTGATACAGAATCTACCATGCTGGGGGGGATTCCTTCCTCTCCTACGAAACCCCCTCCAAGTAATGAGGCCATCCTTTTTTATTGGGGTGTGCTAACTAGACCTCGTCTTCCCTCTCACATTCCTTACAAGATTACAGTACATGTTTGTGGTGGGGACGTTCCTGATGCGTTGATAGATGAAGGTTCATCCATTAGTAATTTTTCCTCTATTGCATGGCAAGATTTGGGTTATCCTCGGCTTGTTTCAGTTGCCCAGACTCCGTTCTCCTTTAATAGAATATCCAATCACCCTCTAAGGATCGTTCCCCAGTTTCTTGTAACTTTGGGAGGGAAAATTGTATTTATTGATGTTATGGTAGTCCAGGACCCCTTGGATTTCAATTTACTCCTTGGGCGAGATTATGTCTATGCCATGAAAGCTATTGTGTCCACTCCTTTTCATGTGATATATTTCCCACACGATGGAAGAATGGTGACTATTGATCAACTTTCGTTTGTTATCCCTGACTTGACCATCAACCCAATGGCATCCCTAAACGAGTCTTATATGTAGTCGGTCTCACCCCTGCCACTGGTCAATTGTGTGGAATTATCTCCCATGAATTCAACCTTATATGACTTAGATCCATTAGTTGACATGGTGATCTCTTCGGTAGGGCTATTGGAGCCTGATCTAATTACCCTTGTCACGACCCTTAACATGTGATCCTTCTAGAGAATTCTTCTTCCATCCAATGAAGATCTCTTGGAATCCATGACCGAGTTTTATCCCTTGACATGGTGTCCTTCCAGAGCATTATCCTCTTGGAAGCCATGATCAAGAAGAGTTAACAGGCATAGTTTTGATTCTATGTGGCAAGATCGTTAAAAAATGAAACAAAATCTATGAGCATATTTTTTTCCTCTTTGTCGTAATCTCATTAAAAAATGAAACAAAGGTTTTAAGCATAGTTTTTCTTTTCTGTAACAATCACGTTAAAAAATGAAACAAAAATCAGGGGATTCAACCCAGAGCCTTGAGCATAGTTCTTTTCCTGTTTCAATATCGTTAAAAAATGAAACAGTCACCTCTCTTGTTAGGTCGAGTCTTCGCCAAATCTCATAGATGTCGAGTCAAGTCTTTCGTTAGGTCTCGTATTTGAACCTTCATTTCATCCACCCTTATCCTTTTTCTCCATCTAGTACAGAAATTGGTGACAACCTCAAAGTCGGTGAATGAATTGAAGCTTGGGGGGCATGTCTCCAGCCTTTGATGATGATTCTGGAGCTAAGCCACTAGATTTTCAAGCTGGGGGTAGAGTACAAACCATCCATGGGTATCCCAACCTTTGGAAATTATGTTGGGAATTTACAAGCATACTTTAATTTTGTTTCAAGCTTGTGTAAAAATGAAGCCAATAACAAGCATGGTCTTAGTTCCTTCTCATGCTCGAACAAACATGAGAACACAACCAAGTAAACTTTTATCTCTTTTTTGGACTCACATGGATACATGAAAAAGGAACCCTCTGGAGTCGTCTTTAAGCTCTTTTTAGACTCTCTAAACATGAAAACATTGTCGAGTGATCTTGCTTCCTTTCCCACTCATTAAAAGGTTTGAAAGGCCATCTTTCGAGTGATAATTTATTTATTTTTCCACCTTGTGAGACTAACATTACGAAAAAGGACAACACTGGAGTCATCTTTAAGTCATTTTTATACTCTCTAAATATGAAAAACCACCGAGTTTACCTTCTTCTGACTCGTTAAAAAATCATACATTGAAGGGCCCATACGAGACTGAACCCTTACTTCTTCCAGTTCTTCAAACAAAGGAAGAGGGACTTACTAAAGGTGAGTTATATCGAGCATGTGTTACCCTCCTCGAGCTCGTTAAATAAAAAAGAGGTACTCGTTTATCTGGATGGGGGAAAAATTGAAAGAAGCAAGCCAAGCAGGTTTTGAGAACATTACAAGTAACCCTTACAGTCGCCCTTGAACATGGCACTCTTTCTTTGCACACATTTTTCCGCTGAACCTCTGCATTGAACCAATCCTCTGAGTTTTCTTACTCCTTTGTGTCACCCGATGAAAGTCACAGTATCCATTGCACCATTGTGTTTTTGGTCCATGTCATGTTTTTGTTGTCGTGCCTCAGTGTTCAAGGGAAGTATCTACCTTGAGATTCAACCATCACAAATTTCGTGTTTCAATACCTGTGTCAGTTCATGTTATTTTGATCCACCAATTACATCTCTGTGTCAGTTTCGTTTCGTTGAAGGGGGATACATCAAGGCCCTCCTTCTATGAGTCTGTTCTTGTCGACTTCAACACATTATCCGGGAACTAGACTTAGCAACCAATTAATACCTTGGGACCTGCATGCCTCAATGGTAGGCCTCCTTGCATCCAAAAATGGGTTTACATCATTGAACTCTGATCGGATGATTCCATGGATTTTTGAATTCATCTCATCCATTCACATTCATTGGGATGTACTAGATTACCTTGGGAATCATTGATGTCAATGGTGATTTCCCTCGCGCTTGTTAACAGTTTACCTCATTGGCTAGTAATCAAGTGGTTTATGCCATGTTTGAAATCAGGACATCTATTCACATGGTTAGATTTGTACTACATCGGGATCAGTAAGAAGACCTTGGGTTGATTCATCACTCTTATCTATACTTTGCCTAGGATGTGACTATTGGGTAGGTGTTATATTCTTTGCATGTGTGTGTGTGGGTGCATCAGATATGAAAACTATGTCTGACGATCCCTCTAGTAGTCTTGGTCACTTTCCTAGGGGGG